>OY978504.1:2049656-2319024 GCA_963854855.1 Nasturtium officinale
AGACATGATGTGTACAGTTTTAAAACTCTAAACAATCCATAAATGCATGTTCAAATGGAAATATTGCTTAGAAGTCGAACCACAAAAAATAATCAATCGCACATCAAAAATATGAGATGCTCTACTCAAGTCAAGATGATAAGTTTTTAGGGAATTTATGATTAATTTGATTTAAAGCAATAAAATTAAACAAAGCAAATGCATAAACTCACCAGAAAAAAAATAAACAAGGTAAAACCATAAAAGTTACTTTTTTTTTTTTAAAGAATCTCAGTAATAAGATAAGCAAATTAATTAACAAAGATGGAAAATATGGATTATGGGCAAGACAATTAATAAAGTCTCGTGTTCAAAACATAGAACATTGTGACTGTGAGACTACCTCTGTTGCAGCCAAAGAAGCCATATAGGATTCCACCAAGCATAAATTTGGCTTGAAAACTCTCAACTTTTAGCATGTATTATAATGTACCACCTTATATATATATAAAGTACAATATATTAATTTCCAACGGTTCCATTTGGACCCAAATGACATTGGATTCTGCCATTTGATCTTCTCCCAGCCCATGAGAAGGAATTTCTTTGGAAGGGAACTCAATCATACCACAACTGTACAACATGGTTAGAAAAGGAAGCAAAGAGGAATCATGCGTCTTCCTCTTCTTATTTTTCGTGATTTCCTGTAATTTCATTAAAGTCTCCTATTACAAACCAAAACACCTTCTCTTTGAATTGTGGTCCTAGTTAACCTCTTCCAGACATATTCAGGCCTAGAGACAATTGGATCACCATACACAAAAGTCAAAAATACCGTGTGCCGCTGTGAGTATATATCTCACGTTAATAATTACAATCTGAGTTGCATAGGCTTGAAGACAAAAGAGAGATACAAAGGCGCCTGCCAAGTTGCTAAAATTAATACTAAGTCTAAATAGAAACAGAGAAATCAGCAACATTAAGAGCAGAAACGTTTACGCCAATAAATACTAAAACCAGACCGATCGGAAGTAACTCGACTCTGGAAGACAGATATGGTCTCCGGCATGCTCATCCGGTGATAACAATTATGGAATCTTCTGAGCTTTCTTGAAACGAGAAGAAGTCTAAATTGCAAGGAAGTTTCATCATCCTTGCCATTGTCCAATGAACATTTCTCGCGCTCAGCTGACCTTGAGATTGGTTCCTTGTTGGTGTGGCAAACAAACTAAGAAAATGTTAGTGTAGAAAAAAGCGATTTAGATTTGCTGCTAAAGACAGATATACACTGATCAACTTTTACCTCTTTGCTCTGCGTTGCAACTTGTTCCACTCTTGGTCTCGACATTTGGTCAATCAAACTCTGCAAAGCAATGTTTATCTGAATGTGAAGTAAGGTCAGGTCAAAGGAACTCATAGCCTCAAGGTCTCTGCCATGCATCCTCCTGTGAGATGAAAGAAAACCCAAAATGAAAAGAAGAAAAAAAAAACAGAGATTTTTGCAGAGCAAGAAGTGGGAAATGGTAATAAGTTATTACTTGTTAAAAGGCCACAATCTGTTGAATACGCTCTGCAAGGATTTCAACAAGAATCATTCATTTTTTAGTAAAGAGATTACCTGCTTGCAGAGAAGTTGCTAGGAACCAAAACCCTTCTCCTCCTACCATCAGCCTCATCCTCTGCTTCCGTCTGCCAAATCGTAGGGTTTGCGAACTATGTCAAATATCCACGGGAAGAGAAACGAAAAAAGAAACCGGGAAACAAAAACAGTAAGAAAGATTCAAACTTGTAAGGTCAGCATGGATCTTTAAGAAGAAGACAACAAAGTTAAGACTTATTATTTTAACCTGTGTGAGCAGCCTTTCCTCTTCTTCTGCAATAGTTAACAAAGATTATCGAGAGTTGCAACATCTCCAATCAAAGGAGAAGAAAAGTAATTAATTTCTTTCTCCCCCTATTTCACCTTTTGGTCTAACACAATTCACCGGACATCCTTTAGATGACTTTCAAGAGCTAGCAGCTCGGTGAAAGTTACACTGTCGTCCTTACCAGTCACTCTCCTGTGAATAGGAAAGAAAACACATGAACCAAAATAAATTATGGAATATGCAGAACATGAAAGTGGGAAACAAAGGCATACTTGATCAAAAGCCGTGACCTCTCAACTCCTTTCCGCAGCTGCAAGAAGAGAAGCAGAATGTAATCAAGAACATATGTATATAAATACAAAGAGATAGATAAAAATTCATTTGATGATAACCGCTGAAAAGAAGACAGGAGAAAGTGCATAAGAGTATATGTATATAAACATACCACTGTTTCATCGTCTTGCTCCTCCAGCTTTTCTTCAGAGCTGCATCCGTATCTGGAAAAGGTCAAGGCTTTAGCTTTAAAGCTCTGCTAAATTCTCTGATTTAAACATAACTATGTTCCAGATGAAAACATTTGCTCGAAAATTAGCTAATCAAGAAACCTAAGAATCATATCTCGTGATGGTTCCATATCCTAATTACCTAAGACCTCATCCAACAATAACACCCTAAAAAATCAACTTCTTAGTCGTATCTCTTCGCCTACCCTTCAACTTCATTTTAATCCTTCCTCTCCTCGTCACGATTACTCTAATCGGATCTTAGGAAACAAATTAATATTTAATCCAGAAACAAAAGCAAAGGCAGAGATGCGGATGCATTGTCTTCCTTGTTATATACAAATATACACTATAGAGATATTACTCATCCAACTTTATAAATGTAATACTTCTTTTTAACATATGTTTTTAACTAAACAAGATTCTAATAAGGAAACTGACTGTTAATCGGAAATTGAGTTACTACCTTAACGTTTCCATCATTCCATGTTATCTTAACATTTGGCTGGCACAATTTTGAGGACTTGGGGTTGATGTCGTGCAAATTGCAATTCAATGTTTTGATAAATGGAGATCATCAGAGATAACTGATACAATGTTTTTAACAAAAAAAAAAAAACACTGATTTTATTAATCTACATTTCAGCAAATATTATTCTTTTGGTCACTGATAGAATATTCAAACTGCTTTGAATTGTACAACATGTAATATTTTCGCATGGTAAAGATTTGCAAAAAATTAATGTTTAGGTGTAAACCCCACAATACAAATCCGATTTAAGAGATTTATAAAGTCATGTCTTAAATATATGAAAATCTAATTATAAATGTGAAACTGATCCTCAGTAAATAAAAGATTTTGTCTTTTTTTTTTTTTAAACTGCCAAGTCACAAATATGGATATAAATCAAAAACATTCATAATTTTAAGTTGGTTAGAGTCTAAAGCATTGGTATTTCATTAAATTTTTAAGTTTGTTAGAGTCTAAAGCATTCTTATTGCATTAAATTTGAGAGAGAAGTAAATTAATTTCTGTAAAATCTGTGAGACACGTATAGACAAGGGGTGATATGTCAACTTCAGAACATATAAATTGGTTTGTCTCACGTACAAATGTTTAGATATTTCAGGAATAAAATTACCCAAAAAAATTGGCTTAATGGGACCATTTAGTAACCTAATCCAAAAATAGATAACAACAATAGGTCACATAGCTCAATGCCAGTTTATATCTGTTCCTATATCCAAACACACAACAAGTTTATATCTGTTCCTATATCCAAACACTCCAAAAATCTTCCAACTAAATTCCAACACATGCGACCGGTATGACTTCCCTAACAAGTCACTGTTTCTTTTTCCTCTGTCCTCCTAAAACGGACAAGCAAGCTACAAAAATATAGTTATAAAAAAAAACGTCAATCGCTGGAGAGAGCTCATAAACCGTCCGATTGATTATGAATGGGTACCACTAAATCTAACGATCCTGATTATTTCTCTTCCGTGCATATCTCTACAGCAGAATTAAACACCACCTTCTTGTCTATAAAAACAGGAAACAAACCTACGGATTCTCTCCTTGTCACACATAGAAACATGGTGTTTTAGTTTGGCCACGAAGAAGACAAGAGAAGAAGAAATCGAAGGGACCTGTAACCGATTAAGATCTCAATTTAGGGTTGTTTTTTTTTTTTGTTGAATCATGTCAGATGCGTATTGTACGGATTGTAAGAAGGAGACGGAGTTGGTGTTCGATCACTCAGCCGGAGACACCCTTTGCTCCGAGTGTGGTCTTGTTTTGGAATCTCACTCCATTGATGAAACCTCTGAGTGGCGTACCTTCGCTAATGAGTCTTCTAACAGCGATCCCAATCGTGTCGGTGGTCCCACCAACCCGCTTCTAGCCGATAGTGCTCTTACCACTGTTATTGCCAAAGCTAATGGTTCCTCCGGCGATTTCTTGTCTTCTTCTCTTGGAAGGTGGCAGAATCGTAACTCCAATTCCGATCGTGGTTTGATTCAAGCATTTAAAACCATTGCCACCATGTCTGAAAGGTAATTTCCATTTCTGATTCCGCTCTTTATTCCCTTTTTCAGATCCCATTTTCACATTTCTCTCAACTTGGATTGGAAATGTATTCAAAATTGCAACTTTTAAATCACACGATACATACGAGGACATGGTTTATGTCTACGCAACTTTCTATTTGGGATCTTGTTGATGGATCCACCTCTTGCATATGTTTTTTTTTATCATTCATATGTTTGAGAAACTACATTGTCAATCACACAACAAAAGGAGGTTCCTTTGTAATGAGTGTTTCATTTGAGCTCGTGTTGTACCATCGACATGATCATGATGCTGTTTCTGCTGTTGGTTTATAGTGTTTACATTGCCAGATTCATGTGCTGCTGTGTGTGTACATTGTTTATTACCCGTGTGAGAATATTTACTTGTTAATATTTTTTACAGGTTGGGACTTGTTGCGACTATCAAGGTAAACTTGTTTGTCTCTGTTAATCTTGTGTGGTAACTTCATAGCCTGATTATTTGTCAATATGTGCTATTGGAGCATATCATTTACGGTTATGGTGGTCTTTGTTGTTATATGTAGGATCGGGCTAATGAGATATATAAGAGATTGGAGGATCAAAAGTCAAGCAGGGGAAGAAATCAGGATGCACTTTATGCAGCCTGTCTCTACATTGCCTGTCGACAAGAAGACAAGCCACGAACTATTAAGGGTACATTTCAAAGATTTCTCATTTGTGAGAGTCTGGTTACCTCTTGATATAGTTTTGCCATAAGTCAATCAAACTCCTCAACCTTGTGAATAGAAATTTGCGTTATTGCCAATGGGGCCACAAAGAAGGAAATTGGACGAGCAAAAGACTACATTGTTAAAACGTTGGGACTGGAGACTGGTCAGTCTGTGGAATTAGGCACTATTCACGCTGGTGATTTCATGGTTAGTTTGTCTAAACCTTTGTAAATTTTGCTGCTGATACCAGAACATATGGTGTGCTTTAATTTGAATATGATATATGATACTGTTGATTTTGTTGGCTGCATTAACCTTTCGGTTTCATGGCTCTATACTTGTGATATTGCAGAGAAGGTTCTGCTCTAACCTTGGAATGTCTAACCATGCGGTTAAAGCTGCTCAGGAAGCTGTGGCAAAATCTGAGGAACTTGATATAAGGTACATTTCAATTCAATTATTTCACCCCAATTCCAGAGCCAAATAGGCACAACCTATCTTAAAGATCTTTATTTGGGACCTTGCAGGAGGAGTCCTATATCAATAGCAGCAGTAGTTATTTATATCATAACTCAGCTTTCTGATGACAAGAAGACTCTCAAAGGTTTGGTTTGTTTTTTTCCGGCATTTATTCGAGTAAAGAGTTATGAACGAACCTTAGACTGATTAATATTTGGGTTGCAGATATATCGACAGCGACGGGAGTAGCAGAAGGGACAATAAGAAATTCATACAAAGACTTGTATCCACATCTTTCAAAGATAACACCAAGTTGGTATGCCAAGGAAGAGGATCTCAAAAACCTCTCAAGTCCTTGAAATTATTTCTTTATTCTTCTATGCAATAGAGAACTATCTACATATTTGTATTGAGGAAGATACAAAGCAATCGTTCTCCCGAGTAGAGAGGCTTTTGGTTTCTTTTTAAGATTCTTGTAATGCGTTAAAAACCTTGAAAAAGAAAATTAAGATTTTTATAGTAAGAAATTATATTTTTGTTCCTCACTCTTATTGTTCATTCGTTTATCAGCAAAATGGAAAAAAATAAATACAGGCGTGGAAGTCGGGCTAATTCTAAATCTTAATCACCTTGAAAAATAAACAGAAATTAGAAATAATTTTTAATTTTGTTCAAATTTAGTTTTATAGAAGGACTTTTAGGAAAATTTATAACATGAAGGAATATAAATTCTCATTAACAAATAAAATTAGTAATTGGTTATATAATATATTTACACATTTTGTGTTTGTAGAAATGTAACTAAATCACAAAATAAAATTAACTAATATTGTAAATGTTAAAAATGCTTAGGAAAATAAAAAGTAGTAAAAATTATTGACAAAAAAGAGAGTAAAACATAAAAGAATCAAACAAAATTAATAAAAAGTTTAAATCCCAAAAAACCCTCCTTTAGCTTCTTCTCCGACTGCGTAGCTCAAATCGAAGCTCAATGGCGAACGACCAAGAGATGAGTGGTTGGACTGATCTTCTCCATTCTTCGTCTAAGCTTCTGGAGCAAGCTGCTCCTTCGTCTCAATTTCCTCCTCTTCAGGTTCTTCCATTTTCGCTGGCTTTTTCTTTTCTCCTCATATTTCCCGCTGGTTTCTCCGGATGCTTTGATGCTCATCATCTAAGATTAGTACAATTGATTTGTTTCTGTGTCACTACCAGAGAAACTTAGATCAATTAGAAGCGTTATCGAAGAAGCTCAAGGCTAAAACCCTAAGGAACGAATCTTCTTCTCAGTCTATTGCTGCCACTAGGTAATCCCAGTTTCAGCATCTCTTCAATTTTATCATCTCAACCACTTGGTACTGTGTTGTATATACCATAGTCTGAGTGGGGAAATGAAGTTCTCCGATGTCCCAGGGCCAGAAACAATTTGATATGTATTGAGCTCATTGCTCAACTTCCAAAGCAAACGATGATTCTCTTGTTTTTAATTTTGTTTGGATAATTGCAGACTACTCGCGCGGGAGGGAATCAATGCAGAACAACTAGCTCGTGATCTAAAATCTTTTGAGCTGAAGGTGAAGATTTTCTTATTCTATATTTCATCTTAGCTTATTCTGCTTATTGTGTGTTTGAAGGATTACTTACATTATGTATTAGTACTTTTCCTTTTACCTGAGTTAATACATTTTTTGATATTTGGTCAAACGATCTCTTTCTTTAATGGTCTTAGCTTCACCACTTGCTCTTGTATAACCAAACCCTTGGTCTGGTTGTTGGTATTGTAAGGCGTTGGATTCCTACCTTTGTATTCTTACACATCTCTCAACTTGCCGTCTGCTATTTAAATATGACTATTCTTTGTGCCATTACATGATGTTTTATTTCTTTTTATTCTCTTAAAAGACAACATTTGAGGATGTGTTCCCCGCTGAGGCGAGCGTTGAAGAATACCTGCAACAGGTACTTCTATTTCTCCAATGTTTACTGTTTATATTATTACATTGATTGATTGTCTTGGCGAACACTGGCTGATGTGTATTTTTTTAGGTTCATGAAATGGCTATGGTATCAGCTATACAGGAAGCTCAAAAGGATAATGTTCGAAGCTTTAATGACTACATGATGAAAGTGCTCGAGGTTTGTGTTCTTGTTGTCCAAATTTCCATGTATAATTTTATCCATCAATTTTCCCCCTCCTAGCCTTTTGTTTCTTCTCGTTATACTTTTGCATACAAAGAAATGGTAAATTTGTAGTGTAAAACATTGTACTATGCATTGAAGGAGACTTTTCTTGGATGTGGATAGTTTGCTTAATGATATATTAGAAGGATGGGAATGCTGATTTCTAAATATTGGTTGTGAATCTGACTTGATAGGAGGATTGGAGAAAAGAAAAACGTGACTTCCTTCAGAGCCTCAGTAGAATATCAATGCTACCGAAAACGAATATGATTGATACAAGCAGAGAGGCTCAGGCTGCTCAACTAGTGCCGGTGGCTTCGAGTCCTCGAGTATCTTCAACACCAGGCAAAGAACTTGTGGCTCTGGCTAACATACCAATTCATGAGAAAAAAGCATATGTCTATGGAGAGGTTGTGAAGAAGCTTAACACTTCAAGAGAACGAGGCTTGCCTTTTAAAGTATCGATTTCCTATACCTTGTCTTGAAAATAAGCACTGGTTCACTTTTACTTAAAATCCTGTTGATAAGTGTTGCTGAAAATGTTCACTTTCTTTGACTACTTTTAGAATTAGAAAAGTTAGAATTGTTATAACTTTTCGTTCAGTATGTGCTCTACCTTTCATGCAGCAGGTGCTAAAACTGGCTACCCTCATTTTGTGGGTATGCTTTCTACTGATCTCAATTCTTTCTTTTGTATAGCCTGCTATTTGCTTTAAGGATGCTTATGATACTCTTGGTCCTGAGGTAACTCGCGGAAAGTCAGTCAACATGCAGAAAATATGGCAGCTTGTTCAGGTAATCGTTTGACCGGAAACTATATCTTCCAGTCAACCACCGCCTAAGAATTGTTCTTATCTTTCAGCTTTTCTTGAATTCATGCAAATGATTTCTGATTGTTGATAAACCTTTTTCAGGCAATAACAGGCGAAGATTCAGCAGTTCGACAGGGTGTTTCAAAGAGGATGTCCCTCGCGATAGGTGCAAGACATCATTTACAACGTGGGCATGAGAAATTTATAATGGACACAATTCAAAGTCACCCTACACAAGTATTCATTTCTCTCTCTCTGTTTTTTTTTGTTTACTTAATAATAACAGCTGCCACATGAATGTCGATGCATATTTTGATTACCCTCAACTTCAAATGGTAGGATGCTGTTTGAAAAGATACCATGATCTTTGAATCCTTTTCAAGAGTATTGGTAATCATTGTGACATGTTTCTTGCTTTTTAACCCTGTTCTAGGCTGCTCTTGGTGGTTCTGTTGGAAATTTGCAAAGAATTCGTGCTTTCCTTCGGGTTAGTGTCCCAGACTTGAAAGAGCTTAACACACAGAAATTATTCATAGGGCTGTGTAGCTTCTTATTTCTTGTTTCCTATACTGTGCAGATTCGTTTGAGAGACTATGGAGTTTTAGATTTTGATTCAGTTGATGCTCGTAGGCAGCCTCCTGTTGATACTACTTGGCAACAGGTTTGGATTATTTCCCTCGTACTTTGAGTTTTAAACTTTTTCATGATCATATGATTGAGATATAGAGATTTACATTGTGTACCTGAAGTGAGTGGTATCTATCTCTTAAACCACAGATATATTTTTGCTTGCGAACTGGATATTATGAGGAGGCTAGGGAAGTTGCTCGGTCAACTCGTTCGTCTCAGCAATTCGCACCACTGGTAGGTTTTCTTTAGATATTATTATATTATACAAGATTTTTGGAATCAGCGCTTGCTGATACATTTAATTTTTGCAGCTAACTGAGTGGATTACCACAGATGGTATGGTGGCTGCAGAGTCTGCAGCTATTGCCTCAGAAGAATGTGAGAAAATGCTAAGAATGGGTGATCGGTTGGGTCGAACTGCATATGACAAGAAGAAACTTCTACTCTACACTATCATTTCTGGTTCCCGTAGGCAAATTGAGCGCATACTAAGGGATCTGTCTACACTCTTCAACACAATTGAAGATTTCTTATGGTTCAAATTATCATGCATAAGAGACGTCACTGGTGGATCTTCATCTGTGGTCCTGAATGATGGCCTCGCGCCGTATAGTTTAGATGATCTTCAGGCCTATCTCAATAAATTTGAACCTTCATACTACACTAAGAATGGAAAGGACCCCTTGGTATATCCATATGTTTTGCTTCTCAGCATTCAGTTGCTACCAGCTATCATGCACTTGTCAAAAGAAGCAGGAGATGGAGGGTATAATATTGATGCTGTTCATATAGCGATATCTCTAGTGGACCATTCCGTTTTATCTGAAGGCTCTGGGACTGGCCACAAACTAAGTGTGATGGATGCTAATGCTGAGGCATCTAGCATGATCAGGCAATATGGGTCAATGTTTTTGCCTCACGGAGACCTCCAAATGACGGCAGAATATTATGCACAAGCTGCTGCTACTGTAGGTGGGGGACAATTAGCTTGGTCTGGAAGAAGTAATATGGATCAACAGAGGCAGAGAAACTTAATGCTGAAGCAGTTACTGACTGAAATCCTGCTTCGAGAAGGTGGTATTTACTTTTTACTTGGGGCAAGAGGTTCTGGTGAAGAAGGTCAGCTGGGAAGATTCTTTCCTGATTCTAGATTGAGACAGCAGTTCTTGATTGAAGCTGCACATCAATGTCAGGAAGCTGGATTATATGACAAAGTAAGTAACTTTCCATCTAACATGGTTCGGAGCTCAAGTCTTTTAATAGAGCTTTTACCATTTTTTGTTTTCCATCTTCTCAGTCCATAGAGATACAGAAGAGGGTGGGTGCATTTTCGGCTGCTTTAGAGATTATAAACAAGTGTCTATCTGAAGCCATTTGTTCTCTTGCCCGTGGAAGGTTGGATGGTGAAAGCCGAACATCAGGACTTATTCTTGCAGGGAACGATATTCTCCAGACTTACAAGTACTACCCTGAAGTCAGGTATTATATCATTGCAGGCGAGATCATACATCTATTTTTCTTTAAGTTGAAAAAATGTTCAAGGGGTTTTGATTTATGATCCGCTCACAGCCTTCAGGAAAGAGAGCGAGTTATGGAACAAGAAACAATACTAAGAGAGCTCGAGGCAATACTATCGATCCTCAAGCTGGGTAGGTTAGGCAATCATCTAGATGCTTTGAGGGAAATTGCAAAACTTCCATTCCTTAATCTTGATCCAAGAGTGCCAGATGCAACGGGTGATGTGTTTGAGAGCTCATCTCCTTATTTCCAGACTTGTGTCCCGGACCTGCTCAAAGTTGCTCTGACGTGTTTGGACAATGTAGCTGACACAGATGGGTCAATTCGTGCCATGAGATCCAAGGTACAAAAATGAAGAAAACCATAAATTTGGTTGAGTCAATAAAAAAAAAGTCATGAAAATTGACTCTCTGGTTGCTTTGTGCAGATTGCTGGGTTTCTTGCAAGCAACACGCACCGAAACTGGCCTCGTGAGCTGTACGAGAAGGTGGCTCGAAGCTTTTGAATAGGCTTATTTGCCAAGTTTTCACCTCTTGCTTTTTTAAACGGATTATATTATTGTGCTTATAAAACTCCGGAGACAAAATCTAAGTGGCATATGTAACATGAGCATGAAGAACATTTGAGTACCTGTTGAAAACATGATTAAGGTTGCAAAACAAACAAGAAAAAAAACTGAATCAGACCTAATTCTTGAGAAATAAAACCACCTACATACTTGAATCTAAAGGAAACGGGAGATGAAAGAACAGAGACAAGTAGTGTGAACCGAGTAAATGGTGTGGTTTGTTTCGGTTATTAAAGCAGCAGTGCAAAACCAATCCGGACCGATTTGAAGGATTTGGTGTACGTTTTGTGTTGCGGAGATCGCGAAAGCCTTTGAGGGAAGAAAAATAGTGTTTTGGTGGAGAGAGATGAGGAATAAGATGAATTCGCTTCTGAATCGAGGAATGAAAATTGGTGAAGAAGCCGTTTGGTTGAAGGTCATCCAATCTGAAATTCGTCACGAAATCTCCCACCCTCGTTTCCAGGTAATTGTGTCTTCCTCTTCCTTGGTCGTGTTTCACTCGATCAATGGTGCAATTTCATGTTTCTGGGTATAAAAATGAAGATTTAATTCCAAATGAATTTGTTTTATGTTTAAGTAGATAGCGATAATGAATATATATGTATATGTGTATAATTTTTGGTAGGGCGTTGAGACCGGTTCTTTAGGAGATTTCAAATTGGAATGGGATTCTCCTGAAAGCAAAGATATAGTTTTGAGGAAGCAATTCGATTCAGGCGAGGAGGTTGTGGTCTCAGCTTTATTGGTTAAGGAACCGATACTAGACGTTGATGCTACTGCGTTTCCCAGGGAAGCTCTGGCCAAAGTATGTATCAAAAAGCCTGGACTCAGCTCTATCTTGCACTTTGATTGCCAAGTTTTTGAAGAGGTACCTCGAAGTTCTGATTTCCACATTCAGAGTGTTTGCTTTATCCGCTCTTTTGTTTCTGCTCCTTCCTCGCCTTTTGGACACCACTATTTCAGGTCATCCTCCCTCGTTTTTATCTCTCAAAATTTTGTCTTTCAGTTACTTGATTCATATCTTTATTTTACTTTCAAACTTAGCTATTCCTTTAGTGGCATTTTTATTTTTCCCAGTGTTCATTAGGAAAATTGCTTAACAACTAGATTTTATCCTTATACACCTTGTTAATTACTTCATCCATACCTCAATCAATGCATTGCTATACTTTTTCTTTGTTGGAGTCGTTGTAATCTAGCTGCTATCCTTTTCTTCCATCTGTAATTCTTGTTACCAAATTGTAAAAACTGTATCAGAGGTACCTTTTTGCATGTGTTCTGCATATTTTCGATGCCGATGATGACGAATGTTATTTATTTGTTTGGGTTTCTACAGGACATTAGATTTCAACCTACAGGATGCACTCAAGAAATACCTGATATCCAAGGGAATCAGTAAAGAACTAACCAATTTCCTCGTGTGTCATTTGAACAAGAAGGAGCAGGATCAATACGTTAACTGGTTACGCAAGCTTGAATCAACAATGTCACAATCTCCCAAGCCGTGAGTTGTTCACTCCATAAGCTCATTTGTTTTCACCTTCTTGTTATTTTTTTTTTTTTTGGAGTGGTCAAAAATGCAATGATGGTAACATAATCAACTAACAGTTGGTTGCAATGGATGTTTTGAAGCAATTTTACTTACAAATACATGGTAAATTCCCAACTACAAATGGGACCCCAAATCTTATGGTTTTGAATCGTCAATCATGCTTAGTTTGAGCTTTAATCTTTCACAGATGATTAGTCCCGACTCCTGAGATAATATTAGTTGTCCTTTTAATATGTATTTGTTTATCTGAATTCATAATTCATCATAAAACAAATATAAACTGAGAAAATCTTGTTTTTATAGGAAGTGTTAAGTGATTGCTCGAAGCCTCGAACAGTTTCACTCTGTGTGGGTTATTCCTTTCTTTTTACATTATATATACACGCAAGAAATATATAATGCCTTGACCGTGAGCTGACTTGTACGCACCCAAAATGTGTGAATTTTTTCTTTCCAAGAGACCAGATACTTAAAAGTTCGAAAGTGAGATAAACTAAAGGTGAATAAAAGGAAGAAAAATTTTATACGAAAAAGGGACAAGATTCCGACGACGGCAGCGCCAAGTGCTCTGATTCCTCCACGATCCAAGTCGGGGCGGCGCATCTCTTCCCTTGTAAGGGGCTTTTATCCATTACTAAAATCAAAAAGTAAACCAACATGGTTTTTAGCTCTTTTTATCATTAAAAAAAACGAATTTTGGAGGAATATATACATATCTCAATCGTTTTTTTAGTTTTTTTCCTCATGAGTTTTGTAGAGGATTTTTTTATCTTATTACCTTTCTTTTCTGCTTTTCAGCAAAACAAAGTTAACGAGATTCCTTTTTGTTAAGGTGAAAACAAAACATAATTTAGCGTATAACTCAATTCTAAAAAATAGAATTAAAGTCCTAATACTGTAATGTGTAACATAAGTCACATAAACACCTATGTTAATATACATAATTTTTGTTTACTAGTTGTATATGTTTAATCATTATGGGAAACGTAAATCTGACCATCTGTTATTGTGAATGGTTTACACACGTGACGTAATATTATGGATAATAGTAAAAACAAAAATAAAAAGCATATAGATAGATCTTAAGGTTCAATTGAGAGACAAAAATATATATATATATATATATATGAAAGCATATTTGTGGACGAAAGTAAACCTAGTATTCGTTCGGGTCGGATCATTTGATTAGATTTTGAATGATCCGATGAGACGAAAATGGAATTCGAATTTATGGGCCTTATCCAATTGATACGGGTCGGGTTTGGGTAATCCATATAAAAAGCAAGTCTCACAAGTGGGAGCTTGCTAGAGACAAAGTGTAAAGCAGATAACAGAAAGTGAGGGTGAGATATTGAGAAATGTCGAATTTGCTTAGGAATTTTGAGGTCGAAGCTAAGAATCCGTCGCTTGAAGCTCGTCGGCGATGGAGGTCCTCTGTCTCTATCGTAAAGAATCATACTCGTCGTTTCCGTAACTTGCGCGATCTCAACAAGCTTGCTGACTACGAGAACAAGAAGAAAGAGATTCAGGTTCGGGTTTCTTTTTATCCACATTTTTCCTCTCTCTTTTTTTTACCCATATATTAAACGAGAGAGATGGAATATGTTGACTATGATTTTGATTTCTTAACCATGATTTTGATTTTCTGGAGGATGTGATTGTTTGGGAAACTTGTATTTGTGGCTAAAGGTTTTATGTAAATCTACTTTGCAGAATAGTTTATTACTTAAGGATTTTTTGCCATTGATCGAAAGGTGTATGCTTTACTTGTTACTTTTCTAATTTTAATCTATACTTTTGCTTACTAAACTTTTTTGCTTTATTTCTTTCCTCCAATATTCATGAAAATATCTCTTATGTGCAATCAATAAACAATATATAGTTCACTCGTTAAAACTAAAATAAAAGAAAATATCTCTTATCTAGATATCTAAATGATGAATTATTTCTGTGTAATGTTCTGTTCAATCAAACAAAAATAAATAAAAAAATAATTGGCAACATGATGACGACATCAAAACGTATCATGCTTTAGTGTCCTCTACTATGTTTACAAATGGATCATTTCTTGTCGCTACTAAGAAGAAATGAGGGGTCAGCATAAAGTCTGACCCTTTTTTAGTTTTTACTCTTCTTAGCCATCGATTCTTTGCGACTGAATTCAATCCCAAAGGACGAATTTAAGACATTTGCCTTTTCATCTGAAATTCCCATTTTTTGTTTTCCTAAATTCAAGTTTTCATTTAATAATATTTATATACTTGTTTGTTGACTTATACGATGGCCTCTTTCACTTCTTGGTGCAATTATGTGTAGCTTTAGCAAGTATTCATAAGTTTCTGATACATACGTCACCATATAATCTATCCACTTGCATAAGCCAAATATGGAAGCTTTTTTTTTTTTGATAATAGTATAGAAGCATTTAATTTAGATGTTTTTTTTATCCTGGTTTGAGCTTCAAAATTCCCATATATTTTACCTATGTACATTAGTTTTAGCTGTGGTGATATACAATTGACGTCCAAAAATGATCAGCTGGTGTTGCAAATAGCTTCAGTCTGTCATAAAAAGCAACATGAAAATTAAGTAAGCAGTAGATGTTTTCGGTTATTTATCGGGTATATTTGATTGATTGCACCACATAAAACGTCATAGTTCTTTCTTCTATATCATGTATGACCATTGATTCCCATCTTGTGGTGTTTATTTCCTCACTATTAGCTCACTTTCTTTACTCATTACCAGGAAATGTTGCGAGCTGTTATCTATGCTCAAAGGGCAGCTCTTCATTTCCTTGATGGTAAGATATGCAGCTGAGTTTTAAGAGAGATTCATGATTTACCATATTGAAGGCTGCTATGTAAACTTTTCTTTTCTGATTGTATTTTTTCTCTAGCTGCTGCTAGGCCGGAATACAAGCTCACTGATGAGGTTAAGCAAGCCGGATTTTCCATTGAAGCAGATGAACTTGCATCTATGGTTCGCAATCATGACACTAAGAGCCTCGCACAGAATGGTGGAGTTGAAGAACTTGCTAAGAGAGTATCTGTATCTCTTGCTGAAGGAGTTTCTTCGACTGAACTGCCCATCAGGGAAAAGATCTTTGGAGAAAATCGTTATGCTGAGAAACCAGCCAGATCCTTCTTTATCTTTGTTTGGGAAGCGCTTCAAGACATAACCCTTATGATCCTTATGGTCTGCGCTGTTGTCTCAATAGGCGTGGGTGTTGCCACAGAAGGATTTCCAAAGGGAATGTATGATGGGACTGGGATTTTGTTAAGTATACTCTTGGTGGTCATGGTTACTGCTATCAGCGACTACAAGCAATCTTTGCAGTTCAGAGACTTGGATCGAGAGAAAAAGAAGATTATTGTCCAGGTTACCAGAGATGGGAACAGAAAAGAGATCTCCATTCATGACTTGGTTGTTGGAGATGTGGTCCATCTATCTATTGGGGATCAAGTTCCAGCGGATGGGATTTTTATATCTGGATACAACTTGGAAATAGATGAGTCAAGCTTATCAGGTGAGAGTGAACCATCACATGTGAATAAAGAGAAGCCTTTTCTGCTTTCAGGAACAAAAGTTCAAAACGGTTCTGCAAAAATGCTGGTGACAACAGTTGGCATGAGGACTGAGTGGGGAAAGTTGATGGAAACGCTGGTTGATGGTGGAGAAGATGAGACTCCTCTGCAGGTGAAACTAAATGGGGTTGCAACAATTATTGGGAAGATTGGTTTAAGCTTTGCTGTGCTTACATTTGTGGTATTGTGCTTAAGGTTTGTCTTGGCGAAAGCAACGTCTGGTGACTTCACCAACTGGTCATTTGAAGATGCAATTACGCTACTTGACTACTTTGCAATTGCTGTAACTATCATTGTCGTTGCGGTACCTGAGGGGTTGCCACTGGCGGTGACCTTAAGTTTGGCATTTGCTATGAAGAAGCTGATGAGTGATAGGGCACTTGTGAGGCATCTTGCTGCATGCGAGACTATGGGTTCTGCTACTTGCATCTGCACTGATAAGACAGGTACCTTAACTACTAACCACATGGTGGTGAACAAAGTATGGATCTGTGATAAGGTTCAGGAAAGGCAAGAAGGAAGTACAAAAAGCTTCCAGTTGGAACTACCAGAAGAAGTTCAGAGTATTCTTTTGCAGGGTATATTTCAGAACACTGGTTCTGAAGTTGTTAAGGATAAAGATGGAAACACCCAGATTCTAGGATCCCCAACAGAAAGAGCAATACTTGAATTCGGTTTGCTTTTAGGTGGTGACTTTGACACACAGCGTAAAGAGCATAAGATACTCAAGGTTGAGCCTTTCAATTCAGACAAGAAGAAAATGTCTGTTCTTATAGCTCTTCCTGGAGGTGGCGCACGGGCTTTCTGTAAAGGTGCATCTGAAATAGTTTTGAAGATGTGCGAGAATGTTGTGGATTCGAATGGAGACTTCATTCCACTGACTGAAGAACGTATTATAAATATCTCTGATGTCATAGAGGGTTTTGCCTCAGAGGCTCTGAGGACTCTCTGCTTGGTTTATAAAGATCTGGATGAAGCTCCCAGTGGAGATCTCCCTGATGGAGGCTATACAATGGTAGCAGTTGTCGGAATTAAGGATCCAGTGCGCCCAGGTGTTAGGGAAGCTGTTCAGACTTGTCAAGCTGCTGGAATTACCGTGCGCATGGTCACTGGAGATAACATAAGCACAGCTAAAGCAATTGCAAAGGAATGTGGAATATTTACTGAAGGAGGTTTAGCTATAGAAGGTTCCCAATTCCGGGATTTGCCTCCTAATGAAATGAGAGCTATTATCCCCAAAATCCAGGTTCTTTGATATGATTAGATAGAATGAATTGTGTATCTTTTACCTGTCTATAGAAAGATGTTGAAGTTGTTAATGCTTTCAGGTAATGGCTCGATCTCTGCCCTTGGACAAACATACTTTAGTCAGAAACTTAAGGAAAATTGGGGAGGTAGTTGCAGTGACTGGGGACGGGACAAATGATGCTCCTGCGTTGCATGAGGCTGACATTGGACTTGCAATGGGAATAGCTGGAACAGAGGTACAGCCCTAGTTACTCTCTGTTACTGGTTGGTTTATCAGAAAACCCCCTGAGATTAACATTTCTCGGAAATGCAGGTGGCAAAAGAAAATGCTGATGTGATCATAATGGATGATAACTTTAAAACAATCGTGAATGTGGCTAAATGGGGACGGGCTGTGTATATCAACATTCAGAAATTTGTTCAGTTCCAGCTAACTGTTAATGTCGTCGCGCTGATCATCAACTTCGTCTCTGCTTGCATCACAGGTAATCAAAACAACATTCAAACACCATCTCTGCAATATATTGTTTGGTCATATATAGGTTCTTTTGGTTTATTTTCCAGGATCTGCTCCACTCACTGCTGTGCAACTGCTTTGGGTTAACATGATCATGGACACGCTAGGTGCATTGGCTCTCGCAACAGAACCTCCCAATGAGGGTTTAATGAAACGCCAACCAATCCCTAGAACCGCTAGCTTCATCACCAAAACCATGTGGAGAAACATTGCCGGTCAGAGCGTTTACCAGTTGATTGTCTTGGGAACTCTCAATTTCGCAGGCAAATCTCTTCTCAAACTCGATGGCCCTGACTCCACAGCGGTTCTTAACACAGTCATCTTCAACTCTTTCGTCTTTTGCCAGGTACTACTCTAAAAAAAAACTATCTCAGTTCTTATATAAAGAGTAAGTAACAAGAGATTCAAAATGTTATGTAAAAACAGGTATTCAATGAAATCAATAGCCGCGAAATAGAGAAGATAAATGTATTCACAGGAATGTTCAATAGCTGGGTCTTCACAGGCGTAATGGCAGTGACCGTAGTCTTTCAAGTGACCATAGTGGAGTTTCTTGGAGCATTTGCTAGCACTGTTCCCCTGAGCTGGCAACATTGGTTACTATCGATCTTGATAGGATCATTGAGCATGATTGTAGCCGTTATTCTCAAGTGCATACCGGTTGAGTCTTGTCACCATCATGATGGCTATGACCTGCTTCCTTCTGGTCCTTCTTCCTCCAACTCTGCCTGATACCGTTGCTATGTTCAGTATTTTTTTTTATTATTATTATCCGGTTATTATTTCTCAATATGTAAGTTTTCTATTTTGCTTACTTGAGTACTACTGCAAATTCTTATTTTTTTACCCACGAATCAAATTTTGTATTACACTTAGTCAAACACTCTGTACGATGTAATGCGATTCTGTGGCTGTTGCAATAAACGTTGCTCTTCCTGAGAATTGAGAAACAATCGAGTTTCATTAATAAACTCAGCTCCAAGGTAAGTAAAAGACTAGAGAGTCAGTTGTGGAAAACTGATAGTGAGAAAACCTGAAGAGGGTCTCATGTGGTTTATATGCTGACATTTATAGTCACAAATGACATCTCAGTGATGTGTGCAAAGTGAGTGAGATTTCATCTACGATTAGGTATCTAGAGAGACTATTTGATTATTAGAACATAAATTATTGTGAATCTTCGCATAGTTATAAATTATTGTGAATCTTCGCATAGGCTATCATTGTGTTTCCTTGTACAGAGTAAGTGAGTCTATAGATAGTTAAACTTGAATGGGCCGAGTGCATATTATTTAATTTTTATATCCTTTTCATGTCAGTGAATTTATGAAAATATAATATATTTTTAGTCGTATCAGTCGTACTCTAATCGTATCAAATACCTAGTACAACTAGTTATACCAGATTACCAATTGTATATCTCAAATCCCAGATTCGAACCTGGGTTGCGCGTATGTGCACGGGAAGTCTCAAACCACTGACCTACCATATTTTTCTTGATATCATATACAATTATATATATATATATATATATATATTTATTTAATAGATTTATGGAATTCATTAAAAGCAAAATTGTCTTTTTTATTAGAAAGATCATTTGTTGCTCATATGAGCAATTCCTCCAACTTGAACTCCTGCGTAAACTTAAACGCAAACAAAATAAAATGCGTTTACATTGAATTCAAGAAAAAAAAGAATGACAATTTATTCTCTGGAAAACACATACGTTAGATAACACAAGATTTAAAATGAAATCATATAACAACTAAAGACTAGAATACATACAGGTAAATCAGGGGCGGCTCAATCTAATTAGAGACCATGTGCTAACAACAAAATTTGGCCTTTTTATACTAATTTTTTTTTATATATACAAACTCATACATACATATAAATTCTATAAGAACATGTTTGGTTAAGTAAAAAAATAAATAACAATCCATAATTACTCAACTAAACAACAACGCTATCCTAAAATGTTTAGATGCAAAATCATCAATCAAGCTTTCCACATCTATTCTTTCCAAAAGATTATTCTCAATGGCCACCAATGCTAACCCATTTAGCCTCTTTTGTGTCATAGTAGTCCGCAAATACGATTTTAGTAACTTTAGTTTCGAAAAACTCCTTTCTGCTGAAGCAACAGTTATTGGAATAGTTAGTAGAATTCTATATGCAATAACCGAATTTGGAAAACAATTAAATCTTTTTAAAAAAATTCAACAGATCAATTGCTCCCATCTTTTCTTTAGGAAGAAATACACTTAATAATTTTAACTCCGTATAAAGATCGTATCCATTAACATCTAACACTTCATCTTTACTTAAAACACTTTCAAGCTTAACACAACAAGATTTCAAATGGGAATCATCTAGTGATTGTAACTTGCTTGAATTAAAAAGAAAACCAAAAACATTTTCATATAACTGATATTGCTCAAATCTTTTATCTAATGAAACCATAGCTTGATCAACTATAAACAGAAAATATTGAGTTCTGAACTCTTCCTCAATGGTTAAAGAAATCTCATGGCCATCAATCTCATCAAAATGTCTTTTTCTACGAACTACACGTTTTTTAGAAAACACAGGATCAATATTATTTTCAGCAGCAATTTCTTTAGAAGTAATCAAAGCATTTGTAAAACCATCATCTCTATACTTCCTAAAATAAGAAACTAATCCTCTTATTCCTTCCATAGCAACATCAATTAGCATATCCTTGGATTGAAACTGTTTGCTAACCAAATTCACCACATGCAATATATCATACCAAATAACTGTAGATAACACAAATTCAAAACTACTAAGCTCATTTGTGGCTAAGGATTTAGCTTCACTTTGGATACAAGGATCATTATCTTCATCTGCAACTTGAAATAAAGCTTCACGTATGTCAGCAATTTGAAATCTTATAGCTTTAATACTCTCAATACGACTTTCCCAACGTGTTGTGGACAGTTGTTTAAGAGTTAACCCTTTCACATTTTCTTTCAAAATATTCCACCGTTTTGTTGAATTAGCATTTATAGTGTATAAACGTTGAACTGCACCAAAAAAATCTCTTGCTTTCAAAGAAGTGGAAGCTATATCACACAAAATTAAGTTTAGACTATGACAACCACAATGAGTATAAAATGCTCTAGGATTCAAATCTAGAAGTCTCTTTTGTACTCCTTGGTGTTTTCCTTTCATGTTAGACCCATTATCATAACCTTGACCTCTCACATTATCTATATCAAGATCCAAAGATTTTAACACATCTTGCAAAACCTCAAAAAGTCCTTGACCTGTAGTATCATCAACTTTTAAAAACTCAAGAAAAAATTCTTCTACTTTATAAGAACCCGAAGAATTATCTACACATCTTAGGATTAAAAACATTTGCTCTTGATGACTAGCATCGGGGGTGCAATCCAATATTACAGAAAAATACTTTGCAGTTTTTATTTTTGAAATAATTTGTGATTTAATCCTAGAAGCAAATAAAAGTATCAACTCATTTTGAATATTATGGCTGAGATAATGATGATGACTATTACCATTATTAATACGTTCAACATGTTCTATCATGATTGGATCAAACTCTGCTAATGTTTCTATTAATCCTAGAAAATTCCCATTACTTTCAATATATAACTTTTCATGTTTTCCACGAAATGCCAAGTTATGTTTAGCAAGATACTTCACAATTGCAATAATTCTAATAAGCACCTTCTTCCAAAATTCCTTTTCATTTTTAAAATATTCTTGAGCTTTTTTATCAATCGTTTCATTTTTTTAAACCTTTGTCTTAATTCAACTCAAGTTGTCATATTAAATAAATGCTCAACACTTTTTTCATGCTCTTCTAGTCTAACATTAATATGACCCCAATCATCAAAGCCATCATCTCGTAGTGCAAATTTTTTAGGACTTTTCTTAAAAATTTTACAACAAAAACAGAAAACTTTGTCAAATTCTTTTGAGTAAACTAACCAATCTTTATCACATGTTTCAGTATTAGATAAATATCTTGTAAAACAATAAGAAGAAAATCTTCTTTTAGTTCTATTTTTAGGACCTTTCACAAATGATAGATCTCTTCTAGGACCATTAATGGCTACTCTATCAATGGATTTTGGATCAAGAGAATCCCAGTTCCGAATATCATAAATATCTAACAGAACACTAGGTTCAGTATCATTTTTATTGTCATCATCAACACCATTTTTCTCGTTAGTATTTTTTTTGTTATCAATTATTGTTTCCCTAATATCAGCAGCACTGTCCATATCAGCCTGATCTATATTAACATTATCATTAACTAAATTATCACAATTCTTAGATACTCGAGGTAAATGTTGTATAAATTTTTCCAAAGCTCCTCTTTGAGAATTGATGAATTTTTCCAAATTTGTTTTCTCTACTCTTTTGTCATGTCCAGTTTTTTGTGTTTTCATAACTAATAACCAGGTAATAGCTATTACTTATTTCTTATAAAGAGCAAACACTTCAAACGAACAGAACAAAAAAGCAATAGACCACGGACGAAAGTCTGAAAGATTTAAAAGATAGAACCTGGAAAGTTGGGAGAGGAAATTGACTAATTGAGTATTGAATAAAATCAGAGAAAATACCTGTAGAATCATTAAATAATAGATTACTTAGGATTTAGGATTTAAAATTCATAAACAAAGCTATTAAGCTAAGAATATGAGAAGAAGTGCTTACCCTAAAAGAGAAACTTGGATCCAGAATCTGGATGCAAACAAAAACGCTTGATTTGGAGAGAAAGAAAGAATAGAAAATAGATCAGAGATTGTTGTTTACTTGTGTGTCGAGAAAAGAAAAATAATCGATTAAAGAGTTTAAAAATAATTGATTGAGAGAGAGTTACAATATCGATTGAGATTATTAAAAAAGATTCTATGATAGACCTGAGACTAGGATATTAACATTAAAGTTTATTTTATTTTTCTTATTTATTATTTTTTGTAAAACATATTGGGTCATGTTGACAAATAGAAAAATATATATTGGATCTAAGATTTTGGGCCTTAAAAATTGTTCAAAATTTTCGGGGCCTGGTATTTGCATCTATTGCACCTGTTCAGACCCGGCCTCTGAGTTAAATAAAAACGTTAAAAAAGAGTGGAAAGAATACCAACTTTGCCTAGGACAACAAATTTTGTGCATAATACTATACTTTTTGATACTTTATTCAAAGTTTTAAAAATTGGTCACGCGGATGAAATTTGGAAAAAGCAATAACCGCACGGACGTCATTCTCGGATGTCAAGTTTAAAAGCCAAAAAAAAAAAGAAAAGAAAAAGACCAAGCGATCACCGAAGTTTCGCGGGACCCGATGAGACTTCCATTATATTACGATTTTGCCATCCGAGATTTTATTACGACTCGTCATAGTTTCCTAGCCGTCCGATGAAAAAAGAATAATCGAAGAACGTAAAAACTCACACATACGAACATTTTTTCCCATAGTTCCATGGTGTACAAATGGCGACAATGGTCAAACAAAAGTCAAATAATCTGACGGTTGAGAGTCTAGTTACAGAAAGTGGTCCCTACGTGTTCAAAAACGGCTAAACGGGAAACACTTGATCTCCTCCACGCGCCTCCGTTGGTTATCCATTTGTAGGCTTCCCCTTCACCGTTTAAACCGACCTTTCTCTTTTCTCTCTCTACACTCTACTCTATATTGCACAGTGTTCGTCGCTTTCACTGCCAGACTTTTTCTCTTTTCTTCTCTCTCTCTCTCTCTCTCTCTCTCTCTCTTTCTTCACTAAATTCTCTCGCCGTCCTTCTCCGAACCCTAGAAACACGCTTCATCTCCGGAAGATCTATCGGCAAAGCTCTCTCTTTTACCGTCATTTCAGTCTAATTGTTTTTCCGGTATGACTAGAGACTGGACTTTAGTTTTTTCTCGCATTTTTTTTGGAGGTGGACACAGATTTTACTCTTCTTTGCTTGTTAAGTGAGAATTGATTCGGAATTATAAAATGTGTTTTTTTCTGAACAGGATGAATTATGCGGCTTACCGTTGTCAGCACCATGGATGATGATGATCTCTGGGGTCCGCCACTTGGTAATTTGGTTTAATCAGTTGTGTTTTATATGTTTTTTACTCTTTGTCGTTGTTCTTGTCTTTTGAGTTCTGACTGATGCAAAGTTGTGTGTGTTTTTTTTTATTATTGTTAGTTGTGCAAGACGATAATTTTCGTAAGCAAACCATGCGTGGTTGTGAATTTTGGTTTGATTGTAGAACAGGTAATGGTCTGGATTTGTTAACTGATTTCTGAATGTTTCCTCGTGATTCTCTGTTGAGAACTATCGTTTGTTGCTTTTAGATGTGCTGGAGGAAAATTTTCAGAACGAAAAGTGTTGTGAGCTAGTGTGGAGGATATTGAGTGAGAGGAAGCCACATGTTGAAATCGATGAGGTTGACAAGGATTCGGTTTCGATTCAAAATGATATGCTTTCCTCTGGGAGTGGTGGTGACTCGCATGATTTAGGCTCTTCTGATTCGGTAAGAGACTGTTTGATTTGATTCTCAGTTTTATTATGACTTGATACTTTGTTATGTCTTCTAACAGGATAAGACTCTCAGTGCTCTTCTTCCAGATGCTGATACAAGTTCTGCAAAATCTGCTCTTGATGAGGATGAAAACACATCTAGTGCTCAAACTGTTGACACCAGAGATTCTAGTTACCATACTGAAGAGATTGAGCTTGAAACAAAATTGAAGCCTCAAGAGACTGCAGCTAATGGTCCACTAACAGTTGAGGTCTGTAAAGATTTCATCTTTTCTCAATCCATAGTCATGCATCCTTGGGAATCTTGTTTCATGCAACTTTTTTTGTTCGTTTTTCTAATGACCCAAATGAGCAGCCTCGGATGTTTGTACTGAAATGCTGTGTGTTTTTAATGATGGACAGGTTTCAGAAGATGCAGATACATCTTCTAGCCCTGTGTTGGCAACCAAGATTGAGGACGCTGAAGAACATTCCTGTTCATCCTTGGTTACTGACCAAGTCTTATATCCTATAAAACAAGCCCCTGAAAACAAATCTTCATCTGCTATAAGCCGAGAGAATACTGGAGGTTCTACTTTGAGGCCATTGCTTTTAGAGATCAGACAGAAGGTGAGAGAAAAGGCTAATGCTGCTACAAACAAAGATGAAGATATACTCAAGGATCATCAGCAAAATGATGGCTTGCATGATATCGTTATTGCTTCTGAGCCTTTTACCACAGAGTCTCTCTTAGATCTGTGTGATGAACCGGACAAAGGCAGAGAAACGCTATGTGATGAAAGAAGCGAAAAAACACGTGTTGAAGCTGTGAAGACTGTTGTTAAAGACGACCTAATCAGAAACTTGCTTACTGAGGCTAGACAAAAGATAGAGAGTAAAGCATTGTTGAATCCTGGGTCAGCCCTTATAAAGAAGAGGCAGAGGGATAACAAAGGCATGAACACAAATTTTATCAGAAACACCAAGCAGAAAGTCCAAGGTGAAGCTGGTGAGATTAATATTGATCCAGTCTATAACTCAGCCCAGTCAAAACCTGAGATCATCAGGGGTTCGAGTGTTCCTACACAGCATGCAGGTTCGTTATTGGATTCAATAGACGGAATAAGCCAGAGAGGTGGATGTATTGTAGGTGACTCAGTGAAATCGTATTCAACAAGTGAGTTGAAGAACAAGACGGGCAAGGAATTAAGAAGCATTGCAAAAGAGCTGAAAGTAACACATTACTATAAGCTCAAGAAAGAAGATCTGCTTCAACGGATAATCAGTCACCTAAACCCCAGCTAACCGATAGTACAAAGCAGAGAATGGAGTCATAACCGATGTCTCTGGTATAGTTAACATTAGACCTTACAGGACAGTCCTTCTCTTTGTTTCTTTGACTGTATGGCAAAACCATTAGCTTAAATAATCATACAAAGCTTACTTGGCATTAGAGTGCAGCGTTTCAGAATAGTCCAAAGTAGAATGCTTATTGGGATAATGAAGTTGATATCTGCTTCGTAAAAATGTATGTCTTTTTTTTTTCTTCCAGTAAATTAATTATTTGAGCAAATAACGCTCATTGATCATAAAGGGAAAGATACAGTACAAAGATTGTATTGAATCAAACTGACCAAGAATCCATTTAAAGACATGACAGATGTAAATTTATCCCTTCCCATTGAAGCTATAAAATTTTAACGCAGCTGCAACAAGTTTGGGTTATAAAAACCATGACTGACTAATCAAGGCTGACCAAGAAGAGAAGGCCTGTAGAATGCATGGCTCTGTGCAATTTGAATACGGTCTCTGGGATCGTTCAATGTTTCGTCCCTTAATGCTTGCAGAATAGCTTGTGTTGATTGTTCTCTGCAAAATTGAACACCATGATTCATTAGAAATTGAAGAAGCAAATAATGATTCAATGTCTCACAGAGTCCAAGACATTCCATGAAAACTAGAAATCTGACTGGCCAACGTTCAAAATGTTTTTGGAAGATTAGAAACTTTCAGATTTCATAATTACCTTGTGATGAGTATCTTGTAGAGTGTCTTCAAAATAGGACAGGATTCTACCGGGGCAACAGGTTTCTTCACTTCAGAGGGCAATATGCTTAAGCTTGACTGACTAAGCAGTTGGTAAAATGCTCCTACTGCAGAAACACCCTATTCAACAAAAATTCCACATTCACATAAGCAATCTAAACACCAAAAAGTTTCAAACTTGTAAAAGTCTTAGGATTGAGTACCTGAATCATTCCCTTCCCGCTTATGCTGTCACCCATGTCTCTATTTATTTCCCCCTTTGCAAGCATTTGACCGTACCACGCATTACGCCCTTTTAATAAGGTAACATAAGTGTCAGCTAGCAACGGCCCTGCAAGTTTCTCAGGCTCTTCTGCTAGTAAATGAGTTATGAATATCATCTCAGATGTACAATGAGCAAAATACACCGACTTGCTTGTAGCGCTCTCGTTAGTGAGCGCCGCTACCATTCCTGCAAAAAAAAAAACAAAATGAGAAGGTTCAAAATGTGAAAAGCATAGGTAATCACTCAAATCCTTGTGTGCTTACACACAGAAACTTACCAGCTCCAATGGCATAGACATTCTTGAGACCTCCCATTACTTCATGTGTAACAAGATCACTATTGTCCCACACAATGAAATGAGGTTGTCTTAAGAACTTTGCTAATGGTTTCCTCCATTTTTCAGCTCCACATATTCTAGCATTGGCATATTCCTTGTTGTAAATTTCAGCAGCAATGTTCGGCCCACCAAGATACAGTACATTCTCAATAGGCACACCAGCTACAAAAACCACCAAAATTGAGAACCAATTACAAAAAACTAAGCAAGATTGTGCCAATAGACTCAATACAAAAGGAACAAAATCAAGAGTAAGAAATAAGCTTACTTGCTTGATGGATCATTTTTGTTGGAGTTATGATATGTGGAACTGGTTCAAGAGCAGTTTCAATACCCTTTGACAGAGAAATAATAATAGGAACCGTTATTCTCTCTTTCCAATACTTACTAATCTCTTCAAACACTTCACGTGTCTCAGTTGAAGGCAATCCATTAACAATAATATCAGCATCCCACACAGCCTCTTGCAGATTAGTCACAACTTTAAGAGGGCAAAGTGGCGTATCAACCATGTTAAGACAGAATCCGTCTTTCAATATCTCATCTGCATAGAGAGTCCTATCACCAAGCCTTGCCTCGACATATTTCAGATAAGCGCAACGTCTTATCAGTCTTCTCAAGATATCTTCCCTTGAATTGATCACTTCAAACAAATGTTCAGCTGTTGCTCTATCAACAGCTCTCCCAGCTCTTCTCCAAATCCTGATCTGAAACTTATCCCTGAAACTTCCATAGCTTTCTTGGAGAAGTGCTGAAAAAACACTTCCCCAAGCACCAGCACCAACACTTACAATCCTTAACGGATCTTTGTCTGACTTCCCCAATAAACGACGAAAATCATCAAGTTTCTCCTCCAAATTAAGACCATTATGCTGAACTGACCCATTTGACAGCAGGCTCTTGGCCTCAATGCTTCCCACCATTTTTCTTAGTCCAAACCAAGAAATTTAAACAAACCAAAGGCAATGGACAATGTCTAGAAGTGATGTTCTTGAGGTTATGTAATCTCTACTATAGATTTATATATGTGTTTGGATCATAGAGAACAAAGAAATCAAATAGTATTGCTGAAACATGACAAAATAAGGAGAAAAATCAGAGAAAGATTATGGAATAAAATAAAGGAAATTAATGGAATACAATACAACTTTGTTAGCTCCGTCTTGAGTTGTTCATCTAACAAAAAGAAGACTCTTCAAGAAAAAATACAAATAAATAGTACAAGTCAAGAACAAACCTTTCGAGTCGGCAATCATAAAGAATTAAGATATCAAATCGTTTCCAAATCAACTCATGAGAATTGCCAAATCAAGAAAGTAAGAAACGCATGAGAAAGATTTGGGAAAAATACACAAAACTTGCATGCAGAAATGGGAAAATGATGAGTTAAATTAAATAGAGAGGAAAGTTTTTGCGCAAGGGAGAGGGATGGACATAAGCATTGATGGATACAGTTGAGGAAAAGGTGAGACTCTTTAACTTTATTTAATTTAAATTTGGTTATGGATATTTAAGGGAAGGTGCCTAGCTTCGGACACAGTCATTAATGGCTCAAGCAAAAGACTATACTCCATCCTTGCTGGTACTAGTCATCTTCGTTTTCTTTATACCTCCATTTTCTGATTTGTGTATTCTCAATCTAAACAACATTTATGAGAAAACTTTAGCTATGCCAACATTTACTATACACCGAAAAACAACACAAGTTTATGATAGAGTTGACAAATAAAGGGGTCAGTCGCCGCATGCGTTATCTTCTTACATGTCATATGTATAAATGGTTTGATCACCTAACAAACACAAACTTTATAATGACATTAATTTCCAACAGTATATCATTCATTTTCTTACCAATTTTCTTAGAAATAATAAAACGAAAGTTATATATGGGAAAACATTGAAAAACTATATAACTTATCCGACATCTCAAGAGTCCAGATCTGTCTAAGGCGCTAGACGACATCCGAACATACAAATAGCGCGAAATGATTTTTTTACATCAAATGGAAATGTATACGTCACGTTACTTTATTTATGTATAAAAGATAAAAACATACTAATAAATTAGTATTCTTAAAAAAAAAAAAAAAAAAAAAAACTCATGTGCTTTGAGAACAGTTGGGCAGCACCTCCTCTGCCTTGGGACCCATGTTACAGTTGTTCTATTAAATTGTTGAAAGTTGAAACAAAAACCTCTGCTTGATGTAAAGGCTCTTGACTAGACTCAACTGGGCCTGTAAAGACCTCTAAATGGGCTAGAAGTTCTAAAGATAATATAACTGTGGAAATAAATAAATGGGCTGTGGTTCACTGTAGAAACAGATAGGCCTCTCTCGTTCGATCCTTTTCTTCTTTTTCTTTTTCTTCATCTTCTCTTCGCTGCATCTGTTTATTTTCTTCCTAGACTTTGCACAGAGAGGAGAGAGTGAGATAGAGAGAATGGCGAGTGGACTAAGTGAAATCGGGAGCACAAAGATGTTCGATGGTTACAACAAAAGATACAAACACTACAGTGAGACACTTGGATGTTCCACGACCTTTTCTATCTACTTCCCACCTTCTGCTTCATCATCCCATAGATCCCCTGTATGTTATATTCCTTCTTCTTCTTCACTACTTTGATCTCAATCTCATCATGTTTCTATGTTGGGTTTTGATCGTTTCTACAGTAAATGATGGCTCTTTGTGATTGTTTTTGGATTTTTATTCCATTGATTTCATTGTGATATTAAATTCCACTGATTGGAATTTCTAAATTTTGTTGATTTATAGCTGCTTTATTGGCTTTCTGGCCTCACCTGCACGGACGAGAACTTCATTATCAAATCTGGAGCTCAACGCGCTGCTTCTACTCACGGCATTGCTCTTGTTGCTCCTGATACTTCACCAAGTGCGCCTACACTATTTTCATTTGTTTTATTTTTCCCTCTTTTTACTCTTTCATTATGATTGTCTTTGTCTTCTACCTGATGGCTATGTTTAACACTCTGTTTTGGTTTTTCATATTTGTAGGAGGACTAAATGTTGAAGGGGAAGCAGAAAGTTACGACCTTGGCGTAGGTATGCAACGTTACATGCCTCTCGTTTGCATTCCACACTATTCTTTTATTGTTTCCTTAACAAGTTGTTAGCTCTGCATTTTTTTGGTTTGGTCTTTAAGTATTCAGGTCATTCTAACTATGAAGGGTGATTAATTATTTCCTGTTTAATTTCGAGTAGGAGCTGGATTCTACCTCAATGCTACTCAGGAAAAGTGGAAGAACTGGCGTATGTATGACTACGTTGTCAAAGAGTTGCCCAAACTCCTGACTGAAAACTTTTCTCAGCTTGACACTACTAAAGCATCTATATCTGGACACTCCATGGGTGGACATGGAGCTCTTACTATATACCTGAAGAACCTCGATAAGTACAAGGTATTCTTTTCTAACTATTTTTTTGTATTTTCTTGTGGCATTGCAATTTCAGTTTCATACTTGAAACTTAGAATCTCAAATCAAAAGATAGTTTATCTTTCTTCAACCCAATACTTGTTACTCCTATATCATTCTTGCAACATTAATCGCTTTTTCTGTGTGAAATGTTCAGTCTGTGTCTGCGTTTGCACCAATTGCCAATCCCATAAATTGTCCATGGGGACAAAAGGCATTCACCAATTATCTAGGTGACAACAAGGCTGCTTGGGAGGTAAAAACAACCTACAAAGAATTCGGTATGTATATTTCCGCCACATGATCTCCATTTTTCAAGTTTGATGCATAGTTCCTTTTGGAAATTTCAGGAATTCGATGCCACTTGTCTTATTTCGAAGTTCAACAATCTGTCTACTACAATTCTAATTGATCAGGTAAAAAACCCTTTCACTGCATCATTTAGTTGGACAATCTTCTAGCTTAGGAACACAAAGGGATTTGTCTTTGGATGCCCACATGAACTAAAACACTGCTTAGTTAAGTTTTTTCTGAACCATCTTTGCCTTGGCCTATGTAGGGAGAAAACGACCAGTTCTACCCTGATCAGTTATTGCCCAGCAAGTTTGAGGAGGCATGCAAGAAAGTGAATGCACCGCTCTTACTGCGTCTGCAGCCAGGATATGACCACTCCTACTATTTTATCGCCACCTTCATAGAAGATCACATCAGTCACCATGCTCAAGCCCTGAAGCTCTAGCTCACTTCATATGATTGGCGACCGGCTTGGGCTTTATCCAAATATTAGTATCAATAAAGCAAGTAGACTTGTAACGTTTTGTGTGCAACAACTTCTGTGTGATCTCCTATCTCTCTGATAACAATAAAATAAATAAGAAAAAATCCATATTTGCTTCATCTCCAATGCCAGGCCATCTAGCTCCTCAATTCCTGTCAAATAATAACTGGCGTGGAAGATACTAATACATATAAAAGCGTGGAGTAGAACCAAAATGTTTGTGAAATCTTTAGGTAATTGTATAAATACTTGCAAGTTAATTCGAGCCTGCAATGTTAGTTTTGAAATGCATTCCCTAGAATCATAGCAAGCTTGTAGAAATAAAGCGTTGTAGTTTACAGGATCCGTTGCATCCAGCTGCGTGTAGCGTTCACATTTGAGATCAGTTGGAACTTTTTTTCTTGTGTGCCATCATTTCTGTTTTTGCTATGAAATGTCCGTAGTTTGAGAAAAATCTTGCTCTTTTTCACAAATTTATCTATTGAACTAGAGCAGTTTCAAATTTCAAGTATAAGAATTTTACTTGAAACGTTTTGTGATTCACAAGCGGTATGATGGTGCACTCATGCGATTTGGTTCATATTTGTAGTATCTATGCTTCCATGAGCTACACTACCAATGTAGTACGTTAGACCAAATTAGGAATCTCATTTCCTTGATCTTTTTAATGTGTTACAAACAATACAATCAGCAAAAGCAAACAGACATTTGTTCAGTTACAGCGTGTAGCTGGGTCACAACCTTGCAGGATTTCCCCTTTTCACCGTTGAAGCAAACAATTCCTTCATTTGCTGTATTGATGTGTAGCAGACCCTTACACTTCACCAGCTCCGCAATAATTCACCTCCGAGGAACCCACTGGATCCCTTTTGCTTGTGCCACCAAAAATGCAGGGTTTCTTTTGATTATGCCACCAAGAAGTTTATCCATCTACCACCAATAAGGTGGGTATTTCTTCCCGCTATCCCTCCAGTATCGCCTGCTCGGACTTGTCTGACACGGAGAGCTGCTTGCTTCTGCAGCTTTTCTGCTTCTGTAGCTTTCTCTAGATGCCCTGGCTTTTCTAATATCTTCCTCAAGTTCATAGTCCGACCTCTGCTTAAGAAGAACATGATCAGTAACGTTTCATATGCGGCAAGTCCTAGGAAAGTGCTCATAAGGATGATAAACAGGAGTCACGTTTAAAGGTTTGCCGACATAAAAGGCGAGGAAACAAACCTTATTTGGGTCAGAGAGAACTGAATATGCCTCTCCAATCATTTTGAAGAGCCTGTCTGCACCCTTGTGAACCTCTTCTAATATCTCTTTCAACCACGGTCCTTCGCTTTCACTTCTTACAAGAATCTGTGCAGCCTGAATACACACCAAAGAGGAGATATCAGCAGATGTAAAATAATGATTTGGATCTCTGTCAACATGTATAACACAGATAACCTTGTCTGGGTGATGTCTAAGAGCAGCTTTGCGATATGCCTTTTTGATATCAGCAGCAGTGTCAGATGTCTTTACTCCCCTGCAAATTAGAAAAACGAGAATAGAAGATAGCCTGAATATCAGTACATTTGTGTTGGAAATATATGCATAGAACAAATTTTCTAGCCTGTTCTCCTATAACATGAATGGTATAATTAACTGCGTGTGAAAGTAAGCATACATGATGAGGAAGAAATCCAGAGGGATGCCCTCTTTCAATTTTTCTTCCATCACAGACAACCGTTGACGGGCCTGCCTTAGTTCTTTCCTGCTACTTACGCGATCAGAAGATGTCTCTGACGTTTTAGTCTTATCATTTTGCTTCACGAGAATGCTGATAAGCCTCTGGAGGTCAGTAGCTGCTTGATCATAATCTCTTATCATCTCATGTAATGTTGCTCTCCGGGAAACTGCCTGAAAATGGAGGGATAAGTCAGATTAATTTCCAAATCCTCATTCCAAGAAAATTATGGTTACATGCTGCTTCAATGCCTTACCACATTTCAAGAAACTAGATAGTGCATATTTCTTGTTTTAATAATTTTACTATCCATCTCAGATATGAGAATAATCTTGGAAGAAGCTCTATTTTACTTAGCTAGGCACGAGTGTTCTTATTTAGCAACTTTCAAAATATATACACTTTTTTTGTTCACGAGTAGAAAATGTTTTTTTAGGAAGATGGGTATTCCACATACGAATCATACTGCAACTGGCTATAGCAAGTCCAGAACAAAAAAATTCCACAGAATTTAAGTCAAGATGAAGGTTAATGTGTGCATGCTCAAGGGTTAACATCAACAAATATATTTTGATATACCTTTGTATAGTTTTCATCAAGAGCCATGGCAAGACTACAGTCAGCAATTGCATCCGCAATCTGGACTAAGGCCTGATTTGCAGCCGCACGATTGCAAAAGCAAATTGCTGCAAAAGGGCGTGAGTCAACATTTCTTGAAAGTGCAGCAGTATACTGCTCTACTGCTTCCAAATACTTTCCGTTCCGAACAGCTTCATTACCTGCGTTCTACAATAAGAGAAGAAAACTTTGGTAAATGTTGGTAGCAACAAAAAAAAGAAAATAAAAATGTTCCCAAGGAGTCATAACGAAGGATTGTATCAGAACTGTTGATGTTCGAGATAACATTCTACCACACAGAAATATGAAGAATCCTTGACCCAAAAAAATAGAAAAAAAGAAATATGAAGATTCCCTTAGTTCCAACATTATATCAGAACTGTTGAGCATACCTTGTAACGTAAAAGTTCAGAAATGGTGGCTACTAAAGAAGCTGGTGAGTCACGACACTCTTCCTGATTCCTAGGGAGAAAAAGACATACATTTTCAGCAAGATCACAATTAAACATAATACACCCATAACAATATATTCCTTATTGTACAACAAAGAAAAAGTGATTACTCATCGTGGCTAGATCCCATTTGCTGTAGCTTTTCTATTATGTCAAGGGCCATCTCAAGGTTTCCCAAATAGAAGTGCGACTTAGAAATCATGTTCCATCTCCAAACTAGTAGCGAGTGATGTTTAGACCCTAAATCATCAGCATTTGTCACGCCACCAAGCCCTGCTGAAAGAGAATTCCTCTCAGCCCTCTGAAGGGTATTCTCACAAAGGTCGACCACTTCTTTATAATGTCGGATCTGCAAAATTGACATGGAAGCTCATGCCCAGTAAAAAAAAAACCCAAATTTTTGCAAACTGAAAAGGAAAGACTACTTACCATAAAAAGGGCATCTGCCTTCATTTGAAGCAGTTTATCTGAGCATGAACTAATTGACAAGGCATTGGCAATTGGAACCAGTGCGTCAGATGCACCATCAGGTGTTCTCTTCTTCAAATATATGGATGCGCAGCTGGTAAAATCTGCTACCCTCTGCCAGTAAGTAAAATAAATAAAAATGTGTTCAATTAGATATAAACAAAACTATGTGCTGAATTAGCACATTTTGACAAAAGAAACACTCGAATCATTCTACAGTATACCATGGCAGGACAGTGATATAATAGCTAAGAAGAGAATGCATACTTGAGCCTGTTGTAAACCTTCAGCTGCTTCTATGGTAGTTCGCCGGTCCAAGCAGACACTAGAGGTGGATTCCATGCATTTATTAAAATACTGCACTGCTGATCCAAGTTCTCCCAGCACAAGATGACAACTAATGTAAACACAAGAAAATACAAATACATCAAATTCCATAAGATAACAAATCATGAATTCACTAGATATAGAGTGTGAACGTTATTGCTAAGATATACACTTCCGTGACCGTGGCCACTCCAAGAAAATTCGATCTAAAATCAGATCAGGTGTCAGGAAGAAAGAGATGAAGGCACTCGTAAAACAAGAATGTACACCTTCTTCCTTTTGACACTTTTGCTATAAAGCTTAAGCAGAAAAGAAAATTTGAATCAAGACATTACACTAATTTCTGGACATGATCTAAGCTTCTGTACTTGAAGGATCTGATTCATACAAATCACAACACAACAAACATCAAGAAGGTACAGCTTAAACTTACTTTGCAGCTCTCATATATGCTTTAATGTAGCTTGGATCAAGCGAAGCAGCCATCTCACAGTCGCTTATAGCCTCCCTCAATCTTCCAAGAGATATCCGTGCTGCTGCACGGTTACCATAGCAAAGCGCTAGAGGCTTCACAGAGTATCCTGAATTATCATTTAACAGTGAGGAATTAATACCATGTGTGTAACATTCCTCAGCTTTACACATATCACCGTTTTTGTAGGCTTGATTTCCCCTGATACAAAACAATACTACTCTCAACTCTCAGGAAAGTACTAAAAAAGTGCCAATCTTGAAGCTATTGAGTTATTATATGATACCTTAGTCGCCACACCTCACAGACATCAGGCATTATCGATGTAGAGCCCAACTCCTGTTTGGCTTGACCTGTATACACAGGTTTATTCTCTTCGTTGTTTCGCATGGTGGCATTAAGATTGTTTTTCGGCAAACTGCTAGTAACTTTCCTCTTATATTTCTTTACAGCTTGAAACTTTTTATGAGCTATTTTTCCCTGCAAGGTGGACGCTGAGAAAGAAAAATTTGGTGTACAGCTACTTCCATGATCCTCTGCTATGAAGACTGATGAATCCATTGCAGAGGCAACTTTGAAGTTAATGCTAGAGAGGGAATTTACATGTTCTCTTGAATGTGAGGGATCAGTTGATGTCAGAGGAGTTTCTGTTGGAAATTGATTGCTGGATTTCTCACCTTCATAAGGAGAAAAATCCATGGGTGAGCAATATCCAGGGGAATTAAGTTTTTCTTGAGACTCAATTCCCTCAGAAGTCTGATCATTGCATCGACTTGGCTCATTCTGTTTCAATTTATCCTTGAATTTCTTTGATCTCTTGTCCTTGGATGAACGATTTCTTTGAACATGTACTGGAATTTTGCCCACTTCTGGAAACAGACTGTGCTTAAGAGAAGAAGGATCCCATTGGGGCACTTTGAAATCATCGAAGGATGTTCTTGTACCAAAGCTAGTGTTTGTTAAGTTGTTTACGTTGGTGGTCTTGGAATGAAAAGTGGGTTGTTCATCTGCTGCATTATCACATTGGTGAAAACCATTGGAACTCAAAGACCATGGCCCCGAGGTTGCCGCATTTTTATATTCAGTATCAACCTTTCCAAAGCTAGCAAAGACAAATGCAGGTGTATTATTGGAATTGCTTGCTTCCACATAGCCGCTGCCAACATGAACACTGGTATCACTGATATTAAGCTTCTTCATGTCAGCAGCCAGATTCAATTCGGGACCATCTCTATGATCGACAGTTTTACCATCAGCATATTGTACACTGTTAGACTTTCCACAAGTATCAAACCAAGAATTGCCCTCTGATTTCTTGTCTATATCTGGATTCCTGACACTTTCCGAGCTTCCATTTTCACCACCACCAAACCTAAGTCCACTTTTTGCATCACACGTTGTGCTCTCACAACACGGTCTGATGTTATCCAGATTATCAATATCTTCCTTTCCCACAACTCCATTTGAGTGTTCTTCGGTGGATTCCGAACCCAAGTTAAAGTCTCCTATAGGTGTACTAAATTCATCCTCATCAGACAAAGGAGTTACTGTGGCACTACATTTTGCACCAGAGCTGCTCCCATTAGCTCCAAAGACGAAAGATTTATCCCCAGGAGACTCGCCTTCATTTCTATCATTTTCACTGTTGGTATGAAGAGTACCTACAGATAACAAAAAATAAACCAATCAGCTCAAAAAGTATAAAAAATGGATCTTTAAGAGAATGAATTGGGCAGGCATGTAACAAAAACTACCTTTACTGGGCGGCGCAAACGGGTTGAAGCCTGACAGGATCTCGCCGGGAAAAGAGGGTGATTTCACCTTTCTAGCGTTTTTCCTGAGTTTGACCAGTCTCAGCTTGGGTCGAGACTTGGTCTTTTGTCCTGAATCAGCTCCAAAACCAAAGGAGAGTGAAGGATCCATGCTTCGTTGATCGTGAGAGAGAAGACTCTCCGGGAAAAATGCAGAGAAATTATCGGTAGGGTTTAGAAAAGAAGAGTTTTTTTGAACGGGAGACCCAATCTCCACTGCTGCGGGAGGCATCCAAAAATTCGATTATTTCAAAATTCAAAAATTTAGGGATTTAGAAAGGAATCAGTGGGGAAGCTCGACTAAATATCCTAGTGTGCTGAGGTGAATGTATATTAGGCTTCTTAAAAGACATATACAGAGTGAGAGGAGCGTTTAGGGTTTTAGGGATTCGCCTGATGAAGAAATGAATCAATATAAATGGTAATTCAATAAACTTGTTGCGCCATTTCCAGGGAGCGTCGCCTGCTTCGCCTGACCGCCCAGGGAATATATATTATAAGTAGTGTATATATATATATATACACGTGTGTATTCTCACTTCACTCGTGACAAACTAAGTGATTTTAGAGAGAACAAAGCTTTCTATCTATGCTCGTCGGGACTATTCATGGCGGAAACGCGCCAAATTTCTACGATTTTCGAGAGATAAATCATAGCATGATTCAATCAATAAACAAGATAGGAGAAGAACAATGGAGATTCCGATTCTCCCTCGGCTCGGCCCGGCTCGGCTCGTGAACCCAATTTGAGAGTTGGAGATCATTTTGAGCTATTATGTATTGTTTGCTTAGACTTTGACATCAGGATCCAGATATTTTAAGGGTCTTAGAAAAAGATTTTGCTGCAAAAAAAATGATGTTTCAGAGTTTCCGGAGCATCTTGTTTGAGCTGTTTCCTGCTGTAATGATAGATGAAATGACACTGACTAGGATTTTTATGGAATCTGTACCAATCTGTTTCTTTGTAAAATTTGTTCTTCTTCAAAAGAAACAAACAAATAATAATTTCACTCTCTTGCTGCCTAGCCTGAGCCGTTGTTACAAGGACACAGGAAACTTTTACGTTTTTTGATTTACAGTTCTAGGTTTTGGCAGTATGATGCTCTAATGGTACCTTTGAGGACTTTTTTGTTGCCTTTGGCTTTGAAAGTTGGGTCGGAGATAAATGTGTTGTCTTTTTGAAAATTCTATGGCCTGGGCCTAGAATTGCCAGAGGATCGTAGGCATGTTTTCTCTGTGCAAATGTTTCCCATTTGTTGCCGAAGTGTGATTTCCACTCTTGTTGAGTTTTATGATGGGGCAAATACTGCTTCACTTTGAGGTTTGCAGCTTCACAAAAGTTAATAACTCTTTGGTTTTGTTTCAGAAGGTACTCTAAATCATTTCCCCCTGAGGAGTTTGGCACTGCAGAGGGGAGAAGTGCCACGAGATAGAAGATGTCTTCACTTGGAGTAATCAAAGATGTATGCTTGTTCCACCTGCAACAATAAAAATGTTGGATATGGTTAGTAATTTTTGTGTTTCAGAATCATTGGAAGCATTTGATTTCGGCATTTTCCTCACTTACTTGGATTGATTGACTGGATAAATAAGGATAGGTCCGTTATTGTTGCTTTTGAGAATGTTGTTGAAAACCTCTGTAGCAAACACAGATATGCTGCTCTTGGGAATCAGGAGATTCAGCCAGGGATGTGGAACCTCCCATAACCCCTTTGCTCTCAGTTTTCTCTCTGCAATATGCACTCGGTCCAGAAACTCAATATATGGCACTTCAGTTGAAAACAAAGTGGATGGAATATAATTCAACTCTGAAAGGAATTTTCCAGTTTCCTGCAGGGCAATCATTCAATATGTTAGCAACCAACAGTTGATCCAAAGGTCTCTGTCGAAACCAAGTTTCATGATATATTGCTTTCACATCTTACCTGATTCACATTGGTGGCTTCTTCTGGGTTGAAATATTTGACCACTTCTAGGCAATAAAGAGTTTTCCCATCTGACTTGAATTTGCTTGCCTGTGTGGAATCGTTGGGACTGAATGATGATCTCCAATTATTGAGGAGGTTTCTTCTATTGATTATCACAAATCCTTCAACATAGTCAAAAGTTTTCTCTTTCGAAATCAGATATTCTTGGTCCCTTGAAAATACAGAGAAGTCTGAGTACAGTACCCTTATCCATTTAACCTATTAAAAGTCATTTGACTGTGTCAGTTATTGGGTGCTTAGAACCATAGCGTATATATATTTACATATTCCAGCAGCCTTGCTCAAGATAGAACTTTACCATATGCAGTGCTGGTTCAAGAGAGATTCGTGCCCGGGTGATTATGCCAAACTGTCCAAGCCCACCAAGAACACTGTAGAAAAGCTCAGAATTCCGCTCCTCAGAACAGGTCACGACTTCTCCTTTCCCTGGTTCAGTATGAAAAATATTGTTTATCCCTTGTTTTGTCTTTGCTGCAAGTTACAAGTGTGCCTTGCATGTTTGTACATTGGTGCCTACTCACTCTTATTTTTAGTTTTAAAAACAAAAGTTGCATATTCAATGTTTTTGTTTCTGAAGAGATGCATATTCATTACAATGCGTACTTTTTTTTAAACTAACAGTAGAGGTATAGCTTGAACGACACACCTGTAACAATCTCTAGCTGGTAAACGTTGTTGATTTGAGGTCCATGCTTGAACGCTTGACCACTGATTCCAGCATTAGATAGAGTGCCTCCAACAGTCAGATGAAGGTAGTCTGTCCAGGACTTAGGTGAAAGACCATATTTTAGAGTCTCGCGTAATATGTTGATCCATAATTCACCACCTGAGACATCGACATATGGTTGCTTCCCCTTGTAAATCCTGATATCAGTACTTCGAAATGGCTCCATGTTGATGACAACACCTTGATGAGCTAGAGCTTGTCCTTGAAGCGAGTGACCATGGCCTCTGGCTGCTACTGTAAGATTTGAAGTGGAACCCAGATGTACTATATGCTTCATCATTGATGAAATATCAGAAACTGACCTCGGATATAGAACTGCCAAAGGTGGTAACTGGTATCTGTTGCCAAAGTCCTTGGCCGCATTCTGGACATCATCGAAGCTTATGTAACCTTCCAAATCTAGTGAAACTAATGAGGAACGAATATTTGAAGGATTTGAAGGAGGTAAATCTGTTGGGGTACTAAAAGAATGATTGGAGCAAAGATTGATTCTACCTGGTATACAGCTTAGAACCAAGAACATGAAGATTATGAGGAAAGTCTTGTTATTTCGTGTACGGAACTGTAAAGATGAGGTTAATCCCATTTCTACTTTGTTGAGAGAAATTGCAAAAAAATGAGAGGTGGAATGAGTGATATGAAGGAAGTAGAGGTAAACTTAAGGTTAAGAGCACTCTCAGAAAAAAAAGAGGTAGAGTGGGGAATTTAAAGGAAAGGCTTTGGGCGGTACAGTCATATACTTCTGTTCACAGCCATTAGTTTTTGTCTCTTTCTTCAAATTAAGATATCTTTGTGGCATTTTAGTTTTGTTTTGCATATTTTTGAGTGTGAAAGTTATTAGAAAAGTATTTCTAACTTCTACATCCCATTTTTTTTTATGGTGGTTAATAATTCACATCCCAGCTACATACATACGTTCTCTCTCTGCAAATATTTCCTGCATAAAAAGTAAAAACTTGTGTTTTACCGCATAGTTTTTTCTTCTTGTTATTATTTTGTCTCTTGGCTACGCTTACTGTCAGAGCATGTACACTAGGGCCCCTATTTGGTCTCATGGTACTTGCGCTCAGTTTAAGAGAAGACACTCTTGCCCACCACCCTTTACACCCAGTCTGGTAAGCTCATTGGATCATGCTTATGGGACCATTTTGTATCCCTTGATCCTGTCAGTTCTTGCAGTATATAAATTTGACTATAAAACTTGGAAGTAAGTTACCCCTTATGACCAAACATCAACATCGACGATTGTTCCTTACAGGATGGATACTTAGCTGTCCTAAACACATGTTGTAACCAATCATTCCTTGTCTCATATTCTTAAGAGAAAAAATTGATTTTGTTGCATATACATGTGTTTCAGGCCTCCCTCGCACGATCGATGCTGCTCATATGTATCCTCTCTTGCCATTAGCTGCCTAAGAGAGGAAAAGTACGACGTCGTCATGTGGATGCGCTGTGTTATCTCATTACAAAAGTTTCAACTTTCTGCATGTCATATTGAGCAGGGAATATACAAGATTGTAGGCTTATAAGTTCTTATTGGTGGTCCTTCAAGACCAAGTAAGGCCTTATCATGATTTTTCTTCAACGAGTAATTAGATCTTAGTTGTAGCCTTATAGGTGATGTGTGTTTTCCCTCAGAATTATCATAAAAAGGGAAAATTCAAAAGTAGATAAATAGAAAAAAAGCAATACCACTGTGTGCTACTAGCAATATATAAACATAGAACTATAGAAGATATAGATGAATAGTCTTAACTTGTGGGCATTTGTGGTGTCTTTCAATTACGTCATGATCTTTTTGTTGTGATTTTGAAAGATGTAGGGTCCTTGTCTCCACAGTCGGAAAAAATGGAAGCAAAGGCTGGTGAAGATGGTAATGTGGAGTGACAGTTTGAACAAAGGAGGCACCGGGAATAAATATAAATAAAAGGTATTGATTTCACCAATTTGAATAGGAGTGTTGAAAATATATACTGACATGTTCAATTATTTTTCTTCTTCTTGTACTTTCTTTTTAGTAATATTAAGTGGCATCCAACAAATAGAGTCTTAGGAAATAATGACTCAAAGGAGTCTATGAAGCAAAAAGTTTACAGTGACCAATTATGTCAATAGATTTGCAGTGAATAACTACCATTCGTCGTGTATCTGTCTTATGTGACTTTGTGTGCTATGAAAACCAGTAGTCTCAACATTATTACTCCTTTTTTGCTTCTCTTTTTTCGTGACTAAAGAAGCACCCTTTCATTGTTCAATGTTACATTCTATTTCTATTTGCTTTATTAGTGTGTTTTTTTTAAAAAAAATTTCATGATTACATTGTCCCAATTATTGGGGGCATTGGCTAATTAACCTTTATTTTTGTAATCGTAGCTCACAATACCTTGGTGGCTATAGTGGAAAACACACAAAGAAGAAACTTTTGCTCTGCCTTTGTAAGTTACTCGTTCTTCTATATTCGGCATATTAATAACAGAGCATTTTAGTCTAGTGACATCCCTCTCTTCATACTATGCTTAATCGATCACTATCATGAAAGAAGAAAAAAAGATGGAGCTTATGAGTAAATATGAATGGTGTATATCCTATTTCTTGTTCTAGAGGATCAATACATCATCAAAGAACACCATGAATTTGTGTAGACCCCAAGTGAATCCCTTTCCGTACAGCAACATTATTGACATTTTATAGATTTAGTGGCACAGAGTTGTTGGTTTTTTCTTTGTAAAGGTATATTGTTCTGTGGGTGAATTCTTTTTAGTTGTTTATATCAACCTTGTCGAGTTTTTGCAGGTCTCATTGTAGTGTCACTTTCCACTCAAAAGTTTCTTTACTTTATTTTCTTCTTTTTCTAATTTCACAGGTAAATCTCCGTGAAGATTGCAATAAGAAGATAGTTGGGCATTTAAAACTGTTTAGATGGCATCATGATGAGCACAATATGAATATTAAACCACCACGATTGCCGCAAAAATAAGGTTAATCTCCACAAACATATTTAAGTAATATAAGTCAATTAATTTCCTTTTTTCATAATGTAACATTAAATATCTAATTCACCATTGTTAATAAATTAAATATATGAATTTCAAGTTATTGATAGTAGTAAGAGAGAGAGAGAGAGATGGTCCCAAGATGGAATGTGTAGGTGGTGATTTGTGGAGTTGGGGCTCATTGGCTAGTTCGTTGACATTTAGGTTTCATTTGCCTTCAATTATTTATAGAGATACCTTTTGCTGCAGTGATGGGTTATTTTCTTTCTTTCGTTTCAGAAAACTAATATATGTCTTCTTTTCTTTCTCCTCCTGTTTTCTTTTAATATTTTGAATTTTTATTTTTGGGTTTTGAGTCTACTTATCAACTTCCCTTTGAGTATCATTATCACCTAAGAAAATATACTACTTTATTCCTGATTTCATTTGGATTTTGTTAATTAATGCAAAGAAATCATCCAAGCAAATCTTCAACACATGCTTTTTACTTGTATTTTATTTTTCGCACCATGCATTTTACTCATATAAAGTTGTCTATTGAAGACAAATAACGTGCCTATTTAGGGAAGAAAACAAATTACTTTGTCTACTAATAATGTGTTTTAACCTATTAGAATTTAGCTCAAAATGTTCATAACATTCACTATATCTATCTTTTCTTGTCTACTTTCTTTTTCAAGTTGTATAGTACATCCAAATATTTGCCACAGTTCATTGACAATACAATCTTATAATTTGATTTTTCTTTATTGGCCACTGTTCATTGACAATACAATCTTATAATTTGATTTTTCTTTCTTTTTTGTCAACTTCTTATAATTTGATTTAAATCCGAATAATTGTGTTGGATATTACATTTTCATATGAATTTATTGTGTTGATCATTAAAACATAATATCTTAATGAATTTACGACATTTTTTAGAATTGCAGTTTTTGGGCCGGTAATATTCCAAATGTTTTAATTAATATTTATACAATTTAACACAAAAATTATATTGAAAATATTGAGCATTGAGTTTGTTTTTCTAATTATCATGGAATTCTTTCATCTAAGCCAACCAACTATATTAATCCATAATTTTGGAGTTCTTTCTGTTTTATTTAAACAGAGGTATGATTCGTTTTTGTTAAATGCTATTGTCAATGTAGAACCGTAGCCCCGTAGGAGTAATCAATAACAATACTACTGCATAACCTTTTTCTGAGCGCATGAACCATTCATTAAGATTTGTTGCGAATGTCTAACGAGCATTTACTTAAATAATGTATAAACATAGCACTTGTCCTTGTCGTCTTAATAAAATATCCAAGGCAAAAACTATTGCATTTGATGGTTTTGTTGGAGGATCAAGAAACCAGAAGAAGACCATTTTTGTGAGTAAAAGAAAGCTATTATATTATTAATAATAAATTATGTGGTTCAGTGCAAAACACCAAGTCTAATCACCTTTTTCTCTTGTCTTGTACATGAACAGCTCTTGTATTATGTTTATATTTAAAATTAAATAAATGGAAATGCTATCTCCATATCAACATATCAGAGCTATGAATCCAATTTTCAAGTGTTGATCCACATGCAATATATGGTTCTGGAATTGTCAGGGCACGTTCATCTACAGCCTATATATATATATATATATACTAATCTAACGTTTATACAAGTTATATTTGAATGATGAAATAAGAGAATAGTTAAAAAATGATACTACAAGATTGTAAAGTGGTTGAGCGGTTTATGACATTACAACATATTACATATGAACTCTGTTTGTTAGTGCTTTGTATTACTGTATTACATGCATAACCACGATTGACAGTTCAACCAATAATGAAATGCAATCTCAATCACTTGATTAAATTACGGCTTTTTGTGTGTGGTATTCTATTAGGAAGTATCAATGTTTTGTAAGAAGTATGTTCCTTAGCATCTCTAAATATTGTTTTACAATATAGAAATTATAGCTGTAGCTTAGTGTTCAGTATGTGTTTTTTTCCTAACCATGGAATGGACGCTAAAAAGTATTAAAACAAGATCATTGGTTTGTCAAAAGCATGATGAGATGAGAATGAGACAAACAAACGACAATCTTCATCTTATTATGATATTTCCCCAGGGGAAATATATTGGGATCCGAAGGGATTAAATTTCAATATTAAGTTGGCATAATTCCTTCCTAAATCATATGATGTGGTCGGGATTACAAATCTTATGGGCTCCATCTTGGAATTTCACATTGGTTAGACTTGTGGGGAATTATATATAAACAAATTTAATTAAACCAGAGATTTTTTTTATTTTGGTAACATTTAAACCATATATTTTGCATGTCTTAAACTTGCGACTTTATAATTCGTAGCCAGATGGTTGTTGTCTATTGGTTTAATCATACGAGTCATTCTCAATACATAATTGACATAACAAATTTCAAGTTACTATAGAATTTATCTCTGAAACTTCCATTATTAATAATAGTATAAGAGTACGTAGATATATGGCAATATGGAATATTAAAATTAAGTTATAGACAATGATATGACTGATTGTTATCAGATCATGTAATTTTTTTTTTTTTTTGACAATATTTTACTTTCTGTACACTTCAAAATATGCGTACAATTGTTTCTTCAACAAAAAGGAAAGAAAGAATATACTAATTAATAATGCACATGATAAAAAAACATGCGTTGCGCACATGTATAATTAATTGATTACGTAACAAAATTTAAAGAGTCTAAAACATTTGTTTGATGAATTAGATATCCACAAAGAAATAGTATACTTGTTTGGACAACTATCACTTGGTAACAGTTAAAAATGATCTAATTATCCAGAAACAATATAAATCAATTCATTGCTATTTTCTTTATTTCTATTTTTTTTTTGTCATCAACGACGATTTTTCTATTAATAAACAAGAAAATTGATATATATATATATATATATGTGCTGCAACGTCTAGTCATGTAGACGGGTATATGAAAACAACAGTTGAATTCTTTTATATATATTTGAGATACTATACATGTGGCAGACACTTTCCCTTTCAAAAGTTTGAATTTTAGATGCAAAGGAGATGAAAAAGGTTTGAAAAGGAAACGAAAGCCAAGGCCAAGTGATCCCTTGGGTTAATGACAGTGACTATCTTCTGCACGCGCAGCTGCAATATAAGAGAAACTGATCTTACATCACTAAGAAAGCTACATCTCTACATTGAAACACCATTAGAAAGTCTTCTGCAACAACTCAAGAACTGTGTTAATGTCTTAGCTAGAGAGTCAACCAGTCTGACAAATTAGTCATTTCTGGACCCTTTATGAATAATATGGAGAAACAGCCAAATAGATAAGCATTTGCATAAAGTTTGTAACACCATCATTTCAGAGGTATAATGTTACACCCCATATAACAAGCTTTGTGTATAATTAGGGTAAAAATAATAATATTAGATTAGACTAACAATAATAGAATAATGAAAATGATCATATGTGAACGAATAGTTTAAAGCTAAGCTTGTGTGTTAGTGGGCACAAAGGATAACAGTAAAAATTAAAAGAGGAAATAATATAAAAAGGGAATAATAGGTACCTCGTAGAACAATTTCTGTTGAAGTAGGGACACTTAATTTAGAAGATACGTTGTGAGTGCTTTTCTTAAACAACAGTTAAATAGTGAGGCAAAATTAATTAACAAAGTTTCAAAGTATAAAAGGCTTTGTGCTATAAGTTCAATGAACTAGTCAATCTTTGATATCTCATCTAAGAATTAAGGTAAGTCTTTCAAAATAACGAATGATTAAGCATTATATCCCAAGAGTTGTCAAAACGATAGTGACAAGTGAGTAACTGTGTATTGAGGGTTATAAAACATATATAGAAAAAGGGCTATCTTCACGTGGTAAGTGGAGCAATTTCCTCACCCACTGCACTAGATAGAAAGTAAGTAACTAACACGGGGAAGAAAAGGACTTGAGATAACGCGAAAAGACATGTAAATGACTAAGAAGTTAAGCAGACAAAGCATAGGAACCAGAAGAAGAATAGAAGAGGAAGCATCGATCAAGTCTATCCTAATGGTTGAAAGTCTTCACAAGTGGTAAGCACTTTAGGGAAAAACAAAGTCACGAGCCATGTGCAGTAAACGACCCCTCCTCTAAGCCCTGCCTCAGCTTGTGCCACGTGGCTACTAATATGACATGGTAGGATCGTTATCTTGAATCTTAGACCGACTCATTTGACTGATCTGATATGTACCACTCACCAAAAACTAACTATAATGTTACTGTATAAAGAAAAAGATTGTGGGGATAGCCAACTTTTGAGACATCAGAAGAAACCAACACTGTGTAGATAAAAGTGTGATAGAAAGTTAAAGAGGAGCAGTAAGGGGTCAAGATTTCTAAAGCCTGAAATTGTGACTTTTTTGTATGTCACGTTTCAGATCTCTGTTGGAATATTGCCCGAATTAGCTACTCTATTGAAACGTGGTAGAGAGTCTACAATTGTCTTGTTCAAGTCATGCTTGTAAGAGTATCATTAATTAGTCTCTTCCAAAACAATAAATCTAAAAATGCAAATTTGTTGAAATAATATAAGCAAAACATTAATTAGATCGTTTTATCGTGACCTGACCTGTTTCTCTACTGTATTGGAATGAACAAAACCCACTCTTATTTGTGTTAATTGCCTTGTAAATGTATTAATCTCACAAGGAACCCAAAAGGCTACAACCATCAAAACCAAAGAGTGTAGATCTCTACTTTATAAACTAACCTATTAAATTCTATGGATTTTCATGCACCAACTCATTGTCACAAGAAAGTTCATTATATTGATTTTACAGATTAAAAAAAAAGAGATTACAAAATTTTGGCTTATTGTTTTAGGCTTGTAGACATCATCAACTAATTTAATTTATACTCTAAACATGAATCATTCAAGTATAAGAGAATGAGTGAGGACAAAAAATTCATAGAAGAACAGAAACATGAAGATAATATGACCTCTAGTAGAAGAGCTGAGTATATAAAATTAGTAATTTGAATGGAATATGTTGAAAGAAAAGAAAGTTCACTGATTCAAGATTTTACAGATAGAAAACATAATATTTATTTGGTGCCCGTAAACAGAAAATGAACATGACCTGCTTGATGATGATAATATACGCTCAGAAATGAATATTTTATTAAGATGAACACTGACGTCCCCGTTTTGTTAATGTTTCCATGTTGGGTTCAGTTTTATAAATAAGAAAAAGCCCATTAGAAAATAGGCCCAATAGACTGACCCCGTTTCAGAAAGTTCTTTAACCGGAATCTCTCCACGGTTTCTATTCTCCGTTTTGGTAGCACCGTCTCTGACTCTGGAGAGGTAGGAAGAAATTTCTTTTGAAATTCTCTGATTTAGCTTCTCTTTGTTTCTCAGGAAGATGGATTTTGTTAACCATTTGGGTTGTTGATTAGATTATGGGTTTTCTCTCAGGAATTACGGAGCTTGAGTTACTGACGACTCTATTTCGTGTTTGAGGTTCTCGAAGAGAGTGGCTAGATTCGTGGATTCCGTAAGTTCCAGTTAAATTAAGATCCCAACTTTGAAGTGATTATGAAGGTTATTCCTTATCCTAAATTTGCACGAGTAGGCCCTTATGAAGTGATTATGAAGCTTGATACTTTGACTATTAGGTGTTTGTTTAAACTCCCAAGAGAGCTCTCATACTTTTATTTTAGTAGAATAAAGTTTCCATCTTTCTTATTTTGTAATGAATTGTGTATACAAGCCCAGAGAACTGAATTTGGAATTGTTCCTTGTTCCAGGGTTGTCTCTAGATTGCTGTTTCGATTGAAAACATGGAACCCAACAAGGAAGATAATGTGTCATTGGCACCAACAGCTCAAATCACTGCACCTCCAGTTCTACAAGATGCCTCGTCTCAGCCAGGTGATTTTTAGCTTTCAAATAAATGTACTTCTAAGACTATAGATGACGGTGTAATTGGCTCTTTTTTTTGGTGGAGTGTTTTTTCTCTATCTCAAAAAGTTCTGTAGTTTTCTTGGGTTTATTATGATTCTTAACTCTAGTAGTTCACTTCTACTTTAACTGCAGGCGTCTATGTCATACCTCCTATGGTTCCTCCTTCTTTCCCCCCACCAATGGCTCCAATCCCAATGATGCCACATCCTCCAGTTGCCCGTCCACCTACTTTTAGGCCACCTGTTTCACAAAATGGTGGAGCCAAAACCAATGTCTCTGATTCGGAATCAGATGATGAGCTGTATGAGATATCTGAAGAGAGTAAACAGGTCAGAGAAAGACAAGAAAAGGCTATGCAAGAGTTGCTGATAAAGCGTCGTGCTGCTGCTCTCGCAGTTCCAACAAATGACAAAGCTGTTAGGGATCGCCTTAGACGACTTGGGGAGCCCATTACTCTATTTGGAGAACAAGAAATGGAGAGAAGAGCTAGATTGGCTCAGCTTATGGCTAGACTTGATATTGATGGGCAGTTGGATAAATTGCTTAAAGCTCACGAAGAAGATGCTGCCCCAAAAGAGGAAATAGATGATGAAATACTTGAATACCCTTTTTTTACCGAGGGTCCAAAGGAACTTAGAGAGGCTAGAATAGAAATTGCCAAATTTTCTATCAAGAGAGCTGCTGTCAGGATTCAGCGTGCAAAGCGGCGGAGGGATGATCCAGATGAAGATATTGATGCTGAGACGAAATGGGCTTTGAAACATGCTAAAGAGATGGTCCTTGATTGCAGTAATTTTGGGGATGATCGTCCTCTAACCGGCTGCTCCTTCTCACGCGATGGAAAAATACTTGCCACATGGTAGATCTCTCTTCTATTTCTTTTTCATTCTCAAGCACAAACTTGCATATTCTCCACATCCTGTTTCTTAGGCTTGGAGCCATTTTTCATCTTCTCTGTTAAATTAGAGTTACCTGGAATATATTGCATGCTACCTGCATATTTGTCTTCATTGACATATCAGTGGATAAGTATAGTAATAATCATGTTCGTAAACACTGAGCTTGTTGACTTTCCTCAGTTTCTTATACTTTTAGTAGACGATGAAGATAGTTAGGCCTATAGTTATCTTATAAATAGCAAATTATATGTCTATTGCATCTGTCCCTGGTAACCGCATTACACATTCTCTGAGTTCATGACTTGTGTGATTCACATAATTCCTTCCTCTTCTGATTAGAAATTCATGGTTTTTCTGTGGCTAGTTCTCTGAGTGGGGTTACTAAATTGTGGGAGATGCCTCAAGTTACAAACAAGATTGCTGTCTTGAAGGATCACAAAGAACGTGCAACTGATGTAGTGTTCTCCCCTGTGGAAGATTGTCTAGCAACTGCTTCTGCTGATCGAACTGCAAAGCTGTGGAAAACTGATGGAACCCTCCTACAAACTTTTGAAGGTCATTTAGATCGTCTTGCTCGCGTTGCCTTCCACCCATCAGGAAAATATCTCGGAACAACAAGCTTTGACAAAACATGGAGATTGTGGGATATAAACACAGGAGCTGAGCTGCTTTTACAAGAAGGCCATAGTCGCAGTGTCTACGGAATCGCATTTCAACAAGATGGAGCATTAGCAGCTTCTTCTGGGCTTGATTCACTAGCTCGGGTTTGGGACCTTCGCACTGGTAGGAGTATTCTCGTCTTCCAAGGACACATCAAACCGGTAAGACTAAGTTTTGTTCCCTTGGTCTTATTCCTCAGGCAGAAGCAATTGTTTACTAAACCTTAATTTAATCTCCTCTATTCTATATGCTTCTCCAGGTTCTCTCAGTGAATTTCTCTCCCAATGGTTATCACTTGGCATCTGGTGGTGAGGATAATCAATGCCGTATTTGGGATCTAAGAATGAGAAAGTCATTGTACATTATACCAGCTCATGCTAACCTTGTGTCTCAAGTGAAGTATGAACCACAAGAAGGCTACTTCCTAGCCACTGCCTCATATGACATGAAAGTCAATGTAAATACTTCTGTAATCCCTTGTCTCAGTATTTTTTTTTTCCAGTCTTCTGCTACATTTGCTTTTAGGTTGATTCCACGTCTTATATTTTGTCTACCAGATATGGTCAGGCAGAGATTTCTCGCTTGTGAAAATCTTAGCAGGGCACGAATCAAAAGTTGCTTCTCTAGATATCACTACAGATAGCTCGTGTATTGCAACTGTATCACATGACCGCACCATCAAGCTCTGGACAAGCAGTGGCAATGATGAAGACGAAGAGAAAGATACAATGGACATAGATGTCTAGTTTCTAGCTTTGTTAGAGAGAATCATTAAAACGGTCTTGATTTGTAATCTTGGTAGGGGATTATACAAACTCAGGATGGTGAAACATTGTCTTTGAAAATTTTGCCGGTATGATCAACAAAAAGCAAATGACTGAACTTTTGTTTCCCTGAGATACTACTTAACACCATGTTATCAAAACGGTACATTGCTACGTAAGATTGTACAAGGAGCTAAAATAATTATGTATCTGTGACGTGCCTGAAGAACCGAGCGAGGAGGGGTATATAGATTCTTCAGGTTGTAGATTTATTTGTACCAACCAGCAAGAAAGTGCCGAAGTATGAAACAGAAGGCGCAAGCTAGAGCCTATAGTAGAAACAAAACAGTATATCAGAAAACCAGTAGCGATTGTTTTCATTTCATAAATAAAGGTAATGAACAAAATGTTTGAGAACTACCTGAAAAATAAGGAGATGGATGCAAAGAGACTTTTCTGATTTAGGACCAAATAACCTCAAGTAAACATTGACGAGTGTCCCATCTTTTGTTCCGGTCAGTAATCCGGTTGCAGTATCAAACCTGGATATTCCAAAAGACAAGAAGGGTGATGTGTCTATTCTTTAAACAATCAACAATAGGTAAGAACATAAAGGTGGTTACCTAGGAAGACGATGGCGCGGACATTTTACAAAACCAGCAAGCTAAAGAGTTGTATATAGTATGTTAGATAGTTAAAACATGAGTTCACAAGCTCATAAGTATGCAGGAGAAGAGTATAATTAGATATGTACCTGAGGAAGCGACAATAGAAAGTTCAGAACTTGAGGAAGAAAGAAGATGAGGAGAGTTTCACTGCAAAAGCAAATTTTCATAAGATACATATGGCATGGTAATCAGTTGCAGGTACATAGACACTAGCTGGATATATGATCCAAATGATGAATCTGTGCATAAAGTAAAAGAAACTACACGGAAAAACATTTACTATTATATGTTCATAAGAAGGCTATAGATTTTGATAGTTTCCATGTAATAATGAAGTGCCTCAGAAAATTAATTAGGTTTGGAAAGTACACCTGAAGTGACCCAGAATGCCAACAACTGCCATAGTCATTCCGGCAAAGACTGTGTAAGTGTCTCCAACAAAAACTGAAGAAGGATACCTAACAACAGAAGATAATGAGAACTGGACAGAGAAATTATTACTTCAACCAAAAGAAAATATTAAGTTAAAAAAAAAGTTGTGAAGGTTTTTACCAATTGTAAGCAAGCAATGCCAAGGATGTTGCCATAAGCGGTTGAGTAAGATACATCGAGAAGGCATGAGCTTGGTGATACTCAGGATCAACAGATCCTCCGATTTGCATAACATTGTGTATCAGGATCTACAAGTAACTGGGATGCATCATATCTCAACCCAAAAAGGAACAAAAAGAGAAAATTCAGAGAACCATAGGGCTTACAGCAGCGGCAATAACAACCGTTTGACCAATTTCAAGGCCATTAAGACCAGCGTGAATGTTAATAGAATTTGTGCAAAAGATGGCAAGTAGCCCCATATATAACTTATATATCCGTCCTGCCACAGTGAAACATCTATTGAGCTAATCATAATCATTTGCCTTCTTCAAAAAGACAACTACGGAAGTCAATGTGAACAAATGAGTGTAACATGCAGAAGAATCAGTACCTAGATCAAGCACTTCCAAGCCAATATAAGTAACTAGAGGTTTTGGTATAACAATAGTTGTATGTCCAGCATAAGCCATCAGCAGTGGAAGGGTAGCGAAAGCAGGTAGGACAAGTTTCCTATTGTTTAAGTTGAGAAGAGATCACATGTGAACCAAAATGAAGCGTGTAAATATCATCAAAAGAAAGAAATAAGAAAAAAGAAAAATTGAACATACACTCTCCAAGGCACATCAAGGACATCATCTACAAATCCAAGCAAAATCATGAAGCAAATAGATGCTAGAGCTGCATTATACTCCACAAGCCACTGCACATAATCATCAGCCAAAATTCAGAAATATTGATAATGAGATTTAGCTGAAAGAGAAAAATGGTCAAGCTGAGAACAAAAGACACTTACAATGGAATCTTGAGTAAAATTAAAATACTGAAAAATTATGGCCACGATCAAGAAGACAATACCCACAACAATACCCAATGATTCAGGCCTGAAATGAAATACATAAAATAAGATACTTGGGCAAAATAGATTCTTTAAGTAGAAACTAATATATATAGATATAACTTACACTTGAATATCTCCTTGAGGCGTGCCTCTTTTGTTAATATCAAAACCAAACATTTTACGCCTCAGAACGTATCTGGCAGCTACAGGAATCATCTTCAATGTGACGAAGAAACCAACCAAGCTTAGCCCCGCGTTAATTAGGATCGAGCGCCTGAGCTCGTTTTCGACCTCGTAATGAAAACAGAGAAGGTAGAGATAGAGCGAGCATAGAAGAGTAGAGATCACCAATATCACTCCTAATTTCGGCGGCGCGAGTCTGAATTCCTCACCGGTCATCTTCTGCTCCGAAGGCACTGAGTTGGGTTCTGCTGGATCCGGATTCTTGGAAATCGACATTGAAGAAGCTCTCTTACGAGCTGCCATGGCGGATCCGTTGGCTCGCCTGAAAGGAGTTGCTTCCCCTTCCAAACTAGTTCGCCTAAAAGGATTCAAAGCTAACTCCCTTTAGGCGTCACATTGACCAATAGAGCTTTGCCACTTGGCTAATATACGACACCGTGTCGTCCAAGTAGGATATTTTAGTTTTATTATTGTTTTAGAAATGTAAATTACATAATCAGCCTCGTTGTAAAGAAAGACACCGAGAATTCCAACAAACACAACTACATGAAAGCTACCAATTGGAGTCCGTAAACAAGGGTTAATTAAGGAAGAGTAGAAGACTAACAATAATTTGGAGAATGATATGGATTTGTTAATTTTAAATCGGTAAGTATTTTAGTATGTGTTTTTCGACTAATCTTACATGTTTTCGTTGCCAAGAAAAACAAAAGTCTTACACTTTTTACAGCTTCAGATAGCGTAAACAGTATAAGACTGTAAAACAGTTGTTAAGCAGTATTATATGATTGAATATTGTTCTAAGTGTGTTCTTCTAATAGAAATACACACTTAGGATACTATTAAATCAACTAATACTGTTTAACATTCATTCTATGTTAATCATGATGGTGTGTGTATTACTATCAAACAATATGAGCTTAATTGAATTGAATTTTGAGAATAGATTTTGCTATGCTTTTTTATCTTTTTAACTTTCACCTATCGAGTATTTCGTTTTTCTTTTTTATTTGATCTTTATTATGTGATTTTTTCATTTATAAAAAAAAACATCGTTTGATTTTTGTAGTAGTAAATTGATTTGATTGAGATACACTACAAGAGAGTCTGATGTGAACAAGAAAAAATAGTGACGGCTTATATTAGAATGAAAGCAGCCTTTTAGTAAAGCAAACGAATCATGAATGTTTTGAGAGGACGTTAACACGAAACTGGTAGATAACGCGCATGTTATTTCCCAAATTATATTATATGAAAACTGTTATAAATCAAAACCCATTATTTCATCATAGTGGCAACCAAGTGTATATACCAACATAAAATAATAAAATAAACCAAATACAATAAATAAAAGTACGAGAAGGCACTATGTGTCCCCACACGGCTCCATTGAGACAATGGTATACGTAGGTGTGTGAATATATATACGTTAGTTCTGGAACATCATTTGTATGCTAATTGATCACACAACAACAAAAGTAAAGAGAGATCAAAATGGGAGTGTACGTAAGCAGTTACTCATGTTATGTACTGGTAATAGTGTTGGTGTTGGGAAATGAAGTGAGAAGCCAATTGTTAAAAAATGGTTATTATACAACTTCATGTCCAAACGCTGAGTCGATAGTTAGATCCGCTGTTGAATCTCACTTTGATTCTGATCCCACTATTTCGCCTGGCTTGCTTAGGCTTCACTTCCATGACTGTTTTGTTCAGGTTCCACGTTTTTTTCTTCTTATTTTAATATCAGTCTTCTTTTTATCAGTTCGATAAGTTAAGTTAGTTTTTAATTATGACCTATTTTAGGGTTGTGATGGGTCAGTTTTAATCAAAGGGAAATCTGCGGAGCAGGCTGCTCCACCCAATCTCGGTCTAAGAGGGTTCGAAGTGATCGATGATGCGAAAGCCCGGCTCGAGTTGGAGTGTCCTGGAGTTGTGTCATGTGCAGATTTACTTGCACTTGCTGCTCGTGACTCTGTTGTCTTGGTACGCAAGTTTTCTAAACCTAATTAGAGTACTTAGTTGGTAGTCTTTAATTACTGATATCAGCTGAGATACGTATATGTATGGAAACAAGAGTGATGGGCCTAGCTGGCGAGTTCCGACGGGAAGAAAAGACGGGAGAATCTCTTTGGCAAAGGAAGCATCGAATCTACCTTCTCCACTTGACTCTGTTGCTGTTCAAAAGCAAAAGTTTCAAGATAAAGGATTGGATACTCATGATCTCGTTACTCTACTCGGTATAACTACTCTTTTTATACTATTTAAGAACCTAAAAATTTTAATTTAGTTTCTAATTTCTTGTTTTTCCTATATTACAACTCTATACATATATCATAATTAAAGAAACATTAATAGAGTTTCTTCAAAAATTGGAAGTAAGATATGCTGCACACATCAAATGCCATGATGCCACCATGAAAAAAGTACAAGTGACTAAAAGTTGGAGTGAACCATGTTCCATTTTATTAATACTTTTTGAAATTTGAGCAAAAGCTATATATATTTTACAAATGTTTTAATATATTAACTGATGATTTTGGGGAAGATTCAGATGGAAAGAACACATTTGATGATTGATGTCAGCCTTCTTGTTTTTTTTGCCATAAGGAAAATTTGATACACCCTTGGAATAATAACACATCTAAATAGATATATGTAAATTTTATGAGGACAGGTGCACATACAATAGGACAAACGGACTGTCTCTTCTTCCGTTACCGTCTATATAACTTCACGGTGACCGGGAACTCTGACCCAACCATAAGCCCGTCGTTTCTTACACAGCTGAAGACTCTTTGTCCTCCCAATGGAGACGGTTCCAAACGTGTTGCGCTTGATATTGGCAGTCCCTCAAAATTCGATGAAAGTTTCTTCAAGAACTTACGTGATGGAAACGGTATTCTAGAGTCGGACCAACGGCTTTGGTCGGACGCGGAGACAAATAACATGGTTAAGAAGTATGCAAGCCGTCTTAGAGGTTTGTTAGGGTTTAGGTTTGATTATGAGTTTGGTAAAGCTATGATTAAGATGAGTTCCATTGATGTAAAGACAGACGTCGATGGTGAAGTTAGGAAAGTTTGTTCCAAGGTGAACTAGTTTGAAACTTTGAATAAAAACATAAAATATATATCTTCTCTATAGAATACAGAATGTTTTGTAATTGTCTTTTGATCTTTTTTAGTTTTTATTTGTCTCGGAAAATATTGATTTTGGTTTGAATGGTAAATTTTTTTCTGGTAGTTTGTGTTACCTTGAAAATAATTACAAAGGTCAATGTTCTTTTAGTCAACAAATCAATACAAGTTTTTATTTTCTTTTTTAAGATACAACATTGAATTCTAAATTTTCAATAGAAAATAATAATATAGTAAAAAGATGTTTAATTGGTAAAAAAAGTTAATATTATTAATTTTGGAAGAAAAAAATTGTTTCAATATTTACTAATATACTAAATTTTCACTAGATATGTCTTCCCTTTTCTATCAATTATTGTGTTCTTTTTATAGTCATTATGCATAAGGAAAATCAAAAATCCGGTAAAAAGAAGACAATTAAATTATTATTGGCAAAATATGAACCAATTGAATTCTGACAAACAAAAATAATTCAACTTCTCGCATTTATTAAAATGCGCGTGATCCTCGTGTTGGTCTCTTAAGATAATTATTTGGTCCAACCAAACACCAAAACCACTAAGATCTGACCATTGAGTTCATAGAACTTTTCAACTGATGAAAATGCTCAGATTAGCGATTTCTTTGTTTCTCTTATCATTATGCTCTTTGACGACATCATCTTCCTTCACCACCATTCAACCTCGGCCAATCGATTCCTTCCTCCCTAAACCCAAACTTGAGGTAAATACTGTAATTTGGATTCATTATTATATATGATCCATGAATTCCAGAAATAATCAATATGATTTTAACTAATTTTGGATGGGGACTTTAGAATGCGGGTGTGTGTTCTTATACGGTGATCATTAAGACAAGTTGTTCCTCGGTGTCTTATACCAGAGATAAGATCAGTATTGCCTTTGGTGATGTCTACGGCAACGAGGTCAGTTTTTAAAGTTCAATTCATTTCAGGGTTTTTGATTCATTGGTAAACGTATCCATGATCAATCGAATTTAGACTAATATATGTTTTGGAATGTGAAAGCAATTTTGCTTTAACCAGATCATAAGTCTTTTTGTTTTGTTTCATTTTTTTGGTGTCAAAACAGTTAAACAAAATTATTAACTTGCATTTTAGTAGTTACAATGATGCATATTGAAGACAAGAGTTTTTAATAGAGAGGATTTAGTGACATACATATGTAAATTCTATTTAGGGGAAAAGAATGAATATTTTTGCATTATTTAATAATCATTTTTATACAGGTATATGTGAAGAGACTAGATGATCCACATTCGAGGACATTTGAAAAATGTTCTTCAGACACTTACAAGATATCAGGACCGTGTATGCGCGACGTCTGTTATCTCTACCTTCTCAGGCAAGGATCCGACGGCTGGAAACCAGAGAATGTTAAGATCTACGGCTCATCCATCAGATCAGTCACTTTCTACTTCAACCTCTTCTTGCCTAACTCCGTTTGGTATGGTTTTAATGTCTGCAATGGCATTGGCCTTAGCAAGTCTTCTCAACCTATCACTACTTCCTCCGTCGCAGCTATGTAAGATTTGATATTATACAAGCACTGTATTGCTATTTTTTATTATGCCGGAAACAGAAGAGAATTGTTGTGTTGAGTGCATTTGCGAGAATAATAAGTACTAACATAATCGTTGATATATTTGATGTTTTGCTTTTTCCGTTTTTTCTTTATATAAAATACAAAATACTACATAAAAAGAAAGTATTTCATTAGTCCACCAACCTATTAAAAGAGAGTAAATCTCATTCCTAACTCCTCTGTTTGGGGTTTAATGATAAATAAACTATTTCTAATACAGCAAAGGCTCAGAAAGAGCTTTCTTTAGAAACAAAAACCTGTGAATCTCTTGCTGAAAGCCATTTAGACCTATACCCAAACACACAAAACAAAAACAAACAAAAAGACCTCAGATTGGCGAAGCTTTTTGAGTGATAATATATAGATCAAAGCTTGAGAATAAGGCCAATGGGGCAATGATCACTGCCGTTGATGTCAGGGACAATGTAAGAATCATGGACATTGGCTGCTACAGATTCAGATACCAAGAAGTAGTCCAGCCTCCATCCTGTTTCACACACCAATTCACCAGTTTTAACAATCCAATTCCAAATCTTTGTATCAAACCATCAACAGTTAGTCGGTTCGTTAGTCATTACCTTTGTTGGTTTTGCGGCCACCATGGCGATAACCCCAATAAGTATAACCGACAACACCAGGATGTTGCTTTCTAAAGGTATCTACTAAACCCTTGTCTAAGAAGTTTGCACCAAAGGATTGCCTTTCTTCTATTGTAAAACCAGCACTTCTTTTGTTCCCCTAGTTAAAACATTTTGTTTAAAAGCATAAAAACTGAGAGGTGACTACTAGTTTTCAATGAAATGAGAGGGAGAGAATCTGAGTTTAGTTACCGCTGGATTGAAGATGTCTATTTCTTCATGAGCACAATTTAGATCACCTGTCAAGACTACAGGCTTCGACTTTTCCAGCTCCTGAAGATGTGCAAAATGGCCATTAAGACTTTTGCAAGAAGACAGCTTAGAAGAAGAAAATGTTTCTTACTTTGATGTAATTGCTGAGGGTTCGATCCCATTCTTCGATCCTGTATGACTTTGAAACCCACATAATCCATTCGTTAAAATAAAAGAAAACTATAATATAAGTCAACCATAGAAACTAAATGCAGTAAACTTGAGGAATACCAGTCTTTTTAAGCCATCTCCAGAATTAGGGACATAAGTGTTTATCAAGTAGAAGGAGTCGAATTCAGCAGTCACAATGCGGCCTTCCATGTCATGATCTGATCCAGCTAGACCAGTACCATATCTAACTGAGAGTGGTTTTATCTGTCAAAAGACCAAACTGATTAGAAGACATACAAGTTTCATTTAACATGTCAGATAAAATGGATATGAAATAACAAATAAGCACATTATTCTGTTACCCTTGAGATTATTGCAGTTCCAGAGTAACCAAGTTTTGAAACGCTGCAGGACCAGAAACTATGATCATAGCCATCAATAAGAGTTCTCTTAATTTCCTCAACATCTTTCACCTGTCATAAATTTGATACATATCTTTAGTATATATTTTAAAATATAGAACAGAAACAACTTAAGACGAGCCTAAAGGTAAGACCTGGATTTTAGTCTCCTGCAAGCACAAAACATCAAAATTTTCTCTTTGGGCAAGCTGCAGAGCGGGGAAGCTCTCTAACTTCAACAATGCTCTCAATCCGTTAACATTCCAAGTCATGATCTTCACACACTTGATACCCTCTGGTAGAGGGAGAGGTCTCATTGTCTTTGGGTTATAAGCTTTCCAGCCCTTCTGAGGCTTCTTATGAGCAAGTACAGTCCATGGTTCACTTTGACTCGGGGATGAGATAATTTCATCGATTTTAACAAATCCGCTAGATATGGTCAATGAGACTTCCTCTTTTGACTGAAATTGCTGCTTACCTAGTAAGATTAAGCACACACAATTTTTGATGGAACTCTACGTACATGCTGATATTTATTACTGAGTATTCACTTTCTTTTAATACATGACAAACCTGTTTTCATCAATGACTTCCGTTCTTTCGAGACAGCTTTCAAAGAGACTTCAGCTTTCAAGTTTTTCTCAGTAGACTGTTTTATTCTTCTCACGGCATAAGCTTCAGAGTCAAAGCATTCATCTTCAGTAGGCTCTTCCCTGTTTCTGATCTTTCTTTTGACGGTGACACTATCTGAATGCGCGGAAGAGGTAGTTTCCTTTTTTTCTGAACCAGAACTTTCATCTGTAATAGATAAATCGGCAAGGACATGGTTTTTACTTGAAGAGAAAATGTAGAATAGACACAGTTCCAAACCAATCTTTACTGCTTTTGCTAAAACAATCAGATTCTACAGCAATTTTGAGACTTTGAATTATATTTCAAGTGGAACAGACGGAAACAGCTACTAAATGCAAACAAATCCGTGCCTTTTCCATTCCATACCAGAAATAGAAATGTGAGTGTTGTTGGTGTGCAGTTACATACCAGGTATATTTCTGCCCATATGCAGTCGTAAAGTTGAGATAAGTTCTTGTTTCCGACCTTTTACAGGTAGCCCAAGTTTCCTATTACATTCAAAACCACTGTAACACAAATACACAAACGTTCCACATGTTCAAACAATGTACAAGCTATTGAATGTCCACAAAGCTTGCCTCAATGTGGCTCTAAGTTGTTGAACCGTCATAGCCTCTATTTCGTTTTGATCCTCCTGAGAATTTCCCATTTCACCTCTATCACTATCACTTCCTATACATCAAAACCTTAAAACAGTACAGGTGAAATTGATGAATCACAACCTTAGCACCAACCATCTGATGACAATTCTGATCAGTAACTACTGCTGCTATCTTAGATTTAAACGTCGCACTAGACATAAGTCTCTTGGAGAAACTTGGTGTTCCTACTCCAACACCAACAATAGATGAACCAACTCTTAAGCTCCTAAGAGGCACCACCAGAAACCTATAATCATTATCCCAGTCACGAAATTTCACACAGCAGAATTTTGAAGAACATACAAATTTGAAAGAATAAAAAGGTCACAGCTTTGGGATTCCAAACGTCAGCTAAATGAAACAGAGCCCAGAAGAAATCTGAAATCAACGAGTGACGGGGTTGCTTTGTCTAAATGTAACGAAATGAGTCATAAAATCCCTAAAATTGAAGAAGAAGAAGAAGAAGAAGAGACGATAATTCAGGAAACAAGTCGAAGCAGATTTAGACAGAACCGTACTTGGCGACAGTAATGACGGAGCTCTGGAGACCTAAATGAAGAACCTTGTTCATCGAAATAAGGGCACAAATGCGAGAAGAAGGGGAAGAAAAGAACCGCCAAAAAAGTGCCTTTTTACTTTATATTTTCCAGGTTCACTCGCTCGAGCGTACATACCACGCTCCCACTGTCTTTGGTTACTCTAAAACGCTGGTCTTAAACATGACAGAGAGTCAGAGACGACACTATCATATGGATTATTCATTCATTCACATATCAAGATCAACAACAAAAACCATGTATATAAATGGACCAAGTTTATCCACAAAATATTCCTCTTGTATAAATCTAAGCCAAAATACTTGGCGAAATGTACATAGGCTCTCATTTTCATCTCTCTGCATGCAAACTTGATATCATCTCTTCAAGAAAGCCAGATTTTAAACATTTTGGATTGATTCCAAGCTTGGAGACGATTGCGGTGGTACAGCTGATGGTTCTTGAGATTCACTATCAAGATCAAACTCCAACACTTTTCTAGCAGTTGCTTGAGATGATTCTTTTGTAATGTTTGAGGTTGAAGAGTTATTGCTAATTCTTGAGAAAGACATATGAGCTGAGGTTACCACTGAGCTGAAGACACCGGCTTCTCTTAGCTCTTGGATTATGACCTGAGAAAAATGATTGATATCTTTGTTTAATCAAAAGCACTTGAAGTGGATGTAAATTTTGGATTTGGTAGTGAACTAACTGACCATTGGTGTATAAATGCGAGTCAGGATTCCTTTCTTAAGCAGTTTTAGGACAAAATTTTCGTCAGTCCATACAACTCGTTCTCTGTACCATTGAAGCATTTCCTCTGAAGTTGAAGTTGAAGCAATGATGAATGCCTGCAAAAGGAAAAAAAAAACAATCATAATTTGATGATTGATGAACAAGAACTATACAATCGACCAAAAAAAAACAAATCCAATCGAAGCTCACAGCTCTGTCAAAGTCTAGCATGAAACATCTCTTGACATCTTCTTTAGTTGGTTTGCAGCCACATCGATCACGTCTTGAAGTAAGATCAGAAAATCTTGAGTAAGTGTAATGCAGAACCACAGCTTCCTCTAGTTTATAGACACTGTCACAACAAATGTGGGATCAATGTCAGATCACAAAAGAAAAAAAAAAAAAAAAAGGAATTCTATGTCTAACATACTTTGGAAACTTCTTGTAGTTGTGCCATCGATGAGCGCCGTTGGGTCGAAGGTGGTCTTGAATCCTAGCAGCGGATTTCCCATTTGCATAGGTAAGAAAATAGTTGGGATTGCCACGAGTTGCCTCTTTATAGCTTTCTGAGTAAACATCTCTAGAAAGATGGTCAAAATTCTTCTTGAACATTGATACCTAAAAATAACCAAAGAAAGAAAAAGACTTTTGGATATGTTAAAGAGAAAACTCATAGAAGCATACATATCCCAATAGAGGCAGCTCTAGATGATAATCATTTGTACCTCAGTAAAAGGTTCCTTGATATCATCTCGCTCAACGCTACTCTCCTGAAACAAGAACATTTGCGAGTTATCCAAATCATCAAAATCCTAAGAAAGAAAAATTCCAATGTCTTTAAAAGAAACGATGAACTCACGTAATTTGGAAAGATAACTGTATCCACATTTGCAGGAACATCTCTAAACAAACTTCTTAATGAATATTCAGGGGTTCCAGAAGGATGTACAAGTTCATCAGTGTCGAGATGCAGTATCCACTCCATACCATCATCCTATAGACACCAAGCAAAAGGATAGGATGTGAAAATGTTGGCTAATCTATCTTTTTTCTACTGTCTGACTGAATTTGTCACAAGTACCCTTGCCATTGTGATAGCCATTTCCATATTCAAGCTTTGTTTAACGAATAATTCATAATTACAAGGTTTGTAGAGAAACTTCTCCAGCCAAGTCTCATTCCATACCCGGCTGAAAACAAACAAAATGTAATGAAATTTCAAATAAATGATCTAAAACACTTCTCTTCAAGAACCATTTTACAGAGGTGACTTGTTTTGATAGATCATGATCCAAAAAAGGAAAACAAAAAAAAGCACACCAATCAGTTACCAATACATCTATCTACCTCCATCTAAATAACCAGAGGTAGTTCCTTCAAATCCTCCATTTTGTTTCTACATAACTTGCTCTAACTCCATAACTTAATGAAAAACAAAAGTCAACAATACCTATTAGCTTGCTCTTCTTCTAATTCTCTTGTCCTGTATATAACTCTTACACCCTGAAAACCAAAAAAATAAAAATATCAGAGAGAATAAGAAGGAACATAAATACAAAAAAGACAAAACAGGATTCAAGAGGAGCCAAACAAACTCAGAAAAGCTCACAGAGATGGTCTCTAAAACTCGAGACACATTAGGGGAAGCAGCAGTGCCTTCAACGAACATATAGAAGTTTGAAACTCCAATGACCTTGTGATAAAAGATCCATGGCAATGTCTGCTCTAATCCAGCTGAAGTGCTTGTCGTAATACAAATCTACAACCACACAAAATCCGATTTTTTATTCATCAAATTAATCAAAAACAACAAAAAAAACCTAAATTAAATCAAGAGGTTTACTAACTCTAGGTTTAAGATCCGGCTTGTAATCAAGCTTCCAATCTCGGAGATAAGGAAACGATTGAGTACGGCTCTGACCCAGAAGAGAAACGCATCCGGAATCAGAGCGAAGGGACCGTTTCTCTGAGATTGTGGTCATTCCTGGGAGTTCATTAAACCACATAGTAACCGAATCATTGACTATTCCGCCTCGCCATTGGAGGAGGAAGGCGAGACAGGCTAAGGAGAGAGGAAGAAGGGTGACAAGTAAGAATAGAAGCGAGGAAGAAGAGGAGTAGAGATTAGCCATGTGAGTGTGTGAGCCAGACGGGTAGAAGAATTGTATGTAAAGGTGTATATAGAGTTTTTTGATTTTGAGGAAGACGATGATAACTTTGAAACTGAAAGGAGTTTTGAACTAAAAGGAGCCGTTTTATATCAGTTGGGCCATTCTTGTAAATTCTACAACTTTCGCGCCTATTAATTAAATACCTTTTTTGGATTTTGAAAAATAACATTTTTCTCTTTCCAAATACTTAAATGGGCGTGGGGAGATTTGGTAATCTAATTTAGGACTTTTGACTTTGAATAAACTCATTTTCTGCTAGATTTCATTCCCGGAACAGAACAGAATATGCCATTTAAACTTAAATCCAAAACTGAAGATAATCGCTGAGTCTCTGATTTTTCTACTGTTTCTTTTTATTACATTTATTACCATAAAGGTAATAAATTTGAGAGGTTATCATATCTGCCAAACTTATCATTTGTTGGCTAATTGAAAAGCAAAACAAGATTTTTCCATAGATTCATCCAATTTTGCTAAACTATACAGAATTTTCAAACAAGTTGACTATATATCAGTATTCTAAAAAGCGGTTTAGGTGGTCGTCTAGGCGTTAGGCCCCTTTAAGCCGTCCGATTAACACCTAGACCGCTTAAATTTTTAAAATATTAGTTTATATTATACGGATAGTTAGATTTAGCAAAATATACAATAATTAAATAAATTAAACGCTAATTATATGAGTTATGAATTATGTGAGATATTCAGATTTAATAAATTATTTAATATCTATGTTTTTATAAACATAAAAAATAAAAAATATTATTTAAAAAACTTAAAATTATAAAACATTGATATTATTCACCTTCTTTAATTTAAAAATTTTAAATTATTCAATTTTATAATTTTATTATGTTATACTATATTATGTTAATATATATGTGTTTAAATATATATATATATTTATTATAAAATTACTTAAACTGTTTAAACCGGCTAAAATTGCCTAGATCCTGACTAGACGTTCTAAATGCTAGGCAGAAAGTCACCGTCTGACTAGCGCCTAGCGCTTGAACATTGCTATATATATACATATGAGCTGACTTGTTGACCTTCACGTCAGCTTCCTTGTTCCAGCTCAGCTACTAATCTTCTTCCCTCTTCTTCCCTCTTCTTCTGACGCCTTGTATACACTTTCAAAGGTCTATCACACCGCCTATACATATGAGCTGACTTGTTGACCTCCACGTCAGCTTCCTTGTTCCAGCTCAGCTACTAATCTTCTTCCCTCTTCTTCCCTCTTCTTCTGACGCCTTGTATACACTTTCAAAGGTCTATCACACCGCCTCTGACAAAAACAAAATGGCGTCTCAAAGACAACACACTCCATCCATCATCTCTTTGCTTATATATAGATACATATGTGTGTGTTTACCAATCTCATGTTCTGAATCTGGATCTGAATCCCCGAGCTTCTCCTGCACCTTTAATACCAGCACACAATCAACACCAGCTATAATATTTATTATACAAAAGCAGCCATATTCTTCCACCATTCACCTCATCTTGACTTGGATGCACAGCTTCAGGCTCTTCTATTCCTTCATTCGCAACACCAGTCTCATAGTTGACTGCCTTTTGAGCTTCAGAGCTGTCGACTTGGACATTTTGTTCACTTCCACCGGAGTCTGCATTTCCTTCTCCTCCTAGCTGAGCCTTAGGTAACTAAACAACGCAAAGACAAAAAAAAGGTTAAAAATTATATCAATAAACTGGTAAGGAAGACTAAGACATAGCAAAACCTGTGAGCGATTTCGCATGATATATGGAGTACCTACATCAACAAAAGCATCCTCCTAAGATCAAGCCAAACAAAAAAGATATGTTTTCGAATACAAGTTAAACGCAAAGGCAATCTTTTCTGTCAACAGTTTTAAATGGAAGCTAAGTCTTCATCAAAAGATAAATTTATTAGGAAGCAAGATGTACACACAGGTGTTTCTCCGAAATGTGACGAAATTGTGGTATTGCCTAGATCCATAATTGCATCTCCTAAAAATAATATGTCAACTCCTGCTGAAAGCACTCTGCATTGGTGCGAACTTCTGTCTAATGGATCCATAACATTTACATGATCCACTAGCAGCTCTGAGATATTCTGAACAAGCAAGGTAAATCCAAAATAAATATAACAGAAGGGGATTTGAATAACTCGATAAACAAGCATTTGCCTTATCCAAAAAAAAAGAAGCATCAAAGAACGTACGGATAACAATTGTGCTACATCACCAATCAACAATTGCCTTGTCCTCTGTATCAACTCAGCCAAATGAGATGGTCTTCGTTGCCAATTCTCTCCAGAAACTTGCTCATCTTCCATGGACATAGTTTGCAAGTTGTTAACTATTTTATCACAGTTCAAAATGTCACATAACCTCAAGATTTGGTGTCTAACAAAAGAATTTATTTTGAAACCATGTCTAACCATCTGCAGAAAACTTTCGTCTCAGATTATTCAGTTCTCCAGATAAGGTTGTCAAAGAATCTGGCATCTCCTGGAGTGACCAATATATAGAATGTTCATGATCAAAAACACGGCAAAGAGAATAGTCTACCATGAAAAATTATAAGAAAATATGGATGCCCTTACAGAGGATACCAGAGGATCAACACCACTCTCTGTATAAGATCCACAGATGTCAGAGGGATTTTGTGAAGACGTGCTCGTGGCAGAGACAACAGGCATCTGGCTGAGGAGAAGCCTGTCATCATCACTCGAAGAAGAAGAAGAAGAAGAATAATCCGCTGAAACAACAAAACATAAAGGTGGTATCAACTTAAAGCATATAAAAATCACCAACACTGATGATGAAACATTTCAACAAGAGTAAATTCAAAGACTAGAAATTCAAAAAAAAAGGAAACTTTAAAAAGCATGTACCTTCACTTTCCGGTTTTGGTGGCCTGGCAAGCAACTGCAGAGTGTGGCCATCTTCGGTAACTAAGATTAACCCATTAAAAGAAAACTGATTTGAAATAGAAAAGATATGAGCTTTTGAATAAGATGCAGTGAAATGTAAAGGCAGGATACGATAATCTGATAAGCGTCTAGTATTCCTTAAAGCTCTTCCACGAAATATCAATCGTTGTTGTTTCGATATAACCCCAGAAACAGAAGCAATTTGTTTTTTCAAGGAATCGATATAGACCTGAATACAAATCAGCAAATCTGAAACATTCAAAGCCAATGAATCTGAAACGTTTCGCTCAGTTAGAATCTTATGCAATACACAGACGCAAATAAGAATGTAAAAGATGGAAACTTACACGTTGATATACTTGTAAGGTGTATGTTTGATATTCCAAAACCTTTATCTTTATCTCAATTATACCATCGGGCCTTTGAGATGCCTCCATCGCATTCACCTTGTCTCCCATCACATCCTGAGAAAAACAAACCAATCATAAAGATTCTTGAATGAATCTGCAAAATCAAGGACTAACATATCCATTTGCTACGAACTGCTAAAACTGAACCAAGAAACAGCGAAAATGGAAAAGCAGATACTGACTAAATCACTAGAATAGGAAGATTGTCAAGCAAGCATCAAAGAAGAATTGAGAAAGGCGAGATTAGGAGAAGAGATACCAAATAGAAAAGAGAGAAATCGATGGAACTAGAAGAGAATGAGAAGCAGAATTTTTACACCACCAACTTCAAAGCTTCGTCCCAAATATTTCTTTCTTTCAAATTTTTCCCTCTTTATTCTTCTTCTTGTGTTTTATACAGTGTTCTAAAAAGCGGTATAAGCGACTGCCTAGGTCTAGGCGATATACCCCTTAAGCCATCCGATTAGCGCTTACACCGCTTAAATTTTTAAAATATAGGTTTATATTATACGAATAGTTAGATTTAGCAAAATATGCGATAATTAAATAAATTAAACGCTAATTATATGAGTTATTAATTATATAAGACATATAGATTTAATAAATTATTTGATATATATGTTTTTATAAAAATAAAAAATGTTATTTAAAAAAACTTAAAATTACAAAACATTGATATTTTTCACCTTCTTATAATTTAAAATTTTTAAATTATTCAATTTTATAATTTTATTATGTTATATTATATTATGTTAATATATATGTGTTTAAATATATATATTTATTATAAAATTACTTAAACCGTTTAAACCGCCTAAAATCATCTAGGTTTCGACTAGTCGTTCTATGCGCTAGACGGAGGATCGACCGATTAGCGCCTAGCGCTTTCTTGAACATTGGGTTTATATAAGGATAGGTATGAAACTCCCAAGTCTCATTCTTCTTATTGTTTGCATAAATGCCCTCATATGTTTAGCATTTGCGTTTTAAACCCTGACTTTTGTTTCCTATTTTAAAATTAAATTATAAAATGTTATTCAATCAAACCTTCCATTTGAACGGCACCGTTTTTATCTTTAGTTTGGCAATCAACGTTTATCTTTTTGTGAATGCAAATATAATATTTACCAAAGATAAAATACAATACCAAATAATGAGGAATCCAACGCTGTGTAATGTACCTAATAAAAAAAAACCCAATTTATTTTTATACATAAATAGATGGGCGACTGGAGCTTCGTAGCCACTGAAAGACTAGTCTAGTCTCTACATTTCCATAAAACCCAAAACACAACAAATAAAAGATAGTTGAATTTCCCAAACTAAAGTTAAAAGATAGCCATTCAAAGACTAGTCACTACATTTCCATCTTCTAATTAGAGAGACATGGTGATAGTATCGAGTGTTAAGACAGAGGTGGAAATAAACTCTAGTTCTGATATCTCTTCAAAGTTTACATTTTTCCATGTTTTTTACATTTTCGTGATAACAAGTTGAGAATGAACATCATAAAGGTACAAAGTTACAGTGGAGGGAAAATACTAAAAATTACAAAGGTAAGAGTGCTAATAAGATACAGACGAAACTGCCCTGAGTTCTGACTAGTTAACAACACCTCTTCTTCAACGAGGCTGGTGGATGTTTCTTGGAGCAACCCTCTGGTTTCCCCATTTCGCTGGCTTCTCAGCATACTTGGCTGGATCTCCAACCGCTTTAGGACTCCTGTTTCCACTTGATTTCCTTACCATCTCACCATTCTTTCCTAACCCTGATGATTGATGATGATGAATGATGATGATACAACAGTTAGTCTCCAAAACCTGATGATTCTTAAATTTTTATGAACCAAACCGACTTACCAAATTCAGAAGAAGGTGTTTGGTAATACATTCGTCCATCGAATCCTTGATCGAACTCAGAAGCATCAGCGTCGAAGATATCTTCCATGTCATCAAAATCAAATGATTCTGGAAGAAGATCAGCTACATCAACTTCGCCTCCACTGTTGTCATAGAAACCATCAGGGCCTTGGTGCTGGCTAATCCAATAGTCATGGTACCAAGTCGAAGTTGTCACCAACTGCCACCATTCCGGTGAGAAATCTTCAACTTGTCGTACAGCTGCCGGAATAAACAGAGGTGCGTCAGGGTTTAAAGTAGATCGTCTTCCTGATACCATAGCCATTCTTATAACTCTAGATCTGCGCACACATCCAAGTGCAAAACAAATTCAAATCCGGCTTCAACAGCAAACACATAGATCTGTATATTTTTAAGATCTGTAAACAAAATTCCTATATGTCGCCAATACATATCACTTAAAACTTGGATAGGTAAAAGTTTGAAATCAGGAGATCTGAAGATATATCGATCACTGATTACCATATATGTTGAAATCAATAAAGTTTTTTTAGATAGATTAACGATCATCGCAAAGATCTAAAGCCACAGATTCAACAAGCAGAAGAAGACAACAAGATCATCATTACCTTGAGTCGAGAAAATATCTGCTGCTGCTGCTACTTGATTATAATATTTCTTGGGCTTTAAAAAGTGAAACGGATTAAGATAAATCACCAGAACCTACGCTGCGAGATGATAAGAAGAAGTAGTAATATATAAAGTAAGGTTCGGTGCCGAACCTAAGGTTCGTAGTAATGATATGTAAGACACAAGTGGGTAGGTCTGGTCCCACGCCTAACATGGTTTTGAGTAATCCGCCGTCCACGTGTCGACGCATTACTGTTGCCTTTATTTGACTTCCTTTCGTTCCAATCCTGTTGGCTAACTTATCACACAAAAAGTTAATTATTATTCTATTTCTTATAAAATAATATCTTTTATTCGGTCGCAAGAGGATAAGGTAGGAAACTAATCCATTTCTAGCCCATTTACATCCTAATGGGCCTAACCCACTCATGATTCTTTTTTTTCTTTTAAATTTCTACCATGATTTGTTTTAGATCAATCATATTTGTTTTGATTTTTTGTATCTTTGTGTTTTAATCTAAAGAAATCAGTTCGTATTTGTAATTTTCATTTAACTTCATGCACTGAGAGTAACTCGATCAACAATTAAATATATATATCCAAGAGAGCAGTAAAATTGAAAGTGGGGTCCTAGGATCACTAGTCATTCAATAATTGTGTTATTTTGGGTTTTGGCATGATCTGTTTCGTGTGAGCACACGCGTGTGTCTGAGTGGAAATGAGTTTCCTACATCATCAATCTTTCAACTTGTATCTTGTTTTATTGGGAGTTTGATTGAATTAAAGAACATCCTTGGTGTGGATCAATAGGAGTTTGCAAACTGAGTAGGAGATTCTAGGGTTCTACTAAGTTGTTTTCTCCATGTTGACATCGGTTTGATGATCTGAGTTTGAGAAGATCTTATGACCTTGACATGTAACAGAAATCAGCAAGAGAAATGGCTGAAACAAGGGATACAAAAGGGTTATCAAAGAACCAAAAGAAAAACGAGCTCATTAAGCTCTAGGACGACCAAGATCATTGGAATGGTCATAAATCTTTGTTTGTCTAGTAGCATTGAAGATGTTTATTTCTTCTTCATTGTTTCTGTATTGAAACGGATTGATTTATTTCACCTTTTTCAAACAGATGAAGAACTATCTTCATCAACCAATTAGCAGTGGCAAGGCTAGTTAGATGAAGTAGCTCAAAGATAAGACCAAGTCATTGGCGGGAAGGAAAACGTTGCAGTGAAGTCCATGCTATGGTTGTTCAGATTAAGGGAGACAAATAGTGTTCTGGTTTAGTTTTTGATCTAAAGTTTTTTGAGTTGTATTTCAAATCAATATGGTACCCATCTTGATGCTGACTATTGGACTATGAAGAATTTAAGGTGTATGACAGAAACATTAGAAAATATGAGGACCCTTTCTCAAAAAAAAAATGTGAATATACCTTGGAAGAACAAAAGAGATGATAGTGACTGTACTATCATTAGCAAGTTAATGATAGTAGTTTTTTTTAATCAAAGACTATATAAGATTTTAAAAATATATATATATATATTGATTTTCCATAAGAGATATTCGTTTAAAGAAATGTAGTATAGCATTGGAAAGTGCAGAAACCGCGTGAATCTTTTAATTAAATATAGGTTAATCGTATTGAAGGGAAAGAAAGGTATGGATAAAATTTTGGAAAGAATAGAAAAATAAGAAATAACTGCAAAAACGCGTTTTACTGAAAACACTATCCTCTTAACCTTATTCATTGTCCTTGTATATCTCTACCTCAACCTCCTCGTCTCTATCGCCATAACTTGTCTCGTAGATCTCTACCCTTGTCTCCCTCACTCTGCGTGATCTCCTTCCTTTTACGTCCTTGTTAAGTTTCAAAGGAGATCAGCATATCATAAATTAACAACAATGAGTCATTACAATCAACCTCCTGTTGGTGTTCCTCCTCCTCAAGGTCCTCTTTCTTCTTTTTTTATTTTTTATTTTTCTAGACCTACGATTTGGTTTTATTACAATGTTAATTTGTTAGATGTGTTTATTTCGTTTTTTGATTTTTTAACATATGGATCTGAATATATTGATTTGATGGAGGAGAATAGGTTATCCGCCGGAGGGATATCCAAAGGATGCTTATCCACCACAAGGATATCCTCCTCCTCCTCCTCCTCCTCAGGGATATCCACCACAGGGATATCCTCAGCAAGGCTATCCTCAGGCAGGTTATCCTCCACCGTACGCGCCGCAATATCCTCCACCACCTCAGCATCATCAGCAACAACAGAGCAGCCCTGGGTTTCTAGAAGGATGGTATGTCTCTTTTTCTTTTTTTTATTTTATTGTTTTTTTTTCGAGTTTCATTTTGATTTTGTGTTGTTTGAATTTGACTATATTCCGTATTTTTGAATATTCTACTATCAATTCTTTGAAAAAGACAACTGTACATCTTGACTTTTGTGTGTTCTTATCAGTGACTGTCTTCTTTTAGCTAACTGTGAGTGGTGAATCTGATGTTGTTTTACTGAAACTGCATCTCTTGTGATTTGATACATCTCCATCTAATCCTACGCTATTGTATTCTGGATTTGTGATTTTGTTTCCGGGTGTTTATGAGAGACTATATACTTGTACAAGTTTTTGGTTGTTTTGTATTTCTACTAAATCTGATTGAGATATTTAAACAATGTTTTTTTTAAAAATAATTGTGTAGTCTTGCTGCTCTCTGCTGTTGCTGTCTCTTGGATGCTTGCTTCTGATTGGAGTATCTGCATTTTAAGCTTCGGGGTTTGGTTGTCAGAGGATTTTGGTTAAACTAAAACCTTGAATTGACTTGTGGGCATTAACAATCTATCGGTTCTTCTCTTTCGTTTATGCTTTTATGTTCTTCGGTTCATAATTTTAATTATTGTCTATTGAAGTTATGGCTCAGTTTGGATTTGACTATGGGAATGTAAATTCGTGGGGATGCATTATTCTATGCCATTTTTTGTTTCGCTCTTTTTTTTAAAGTTCATATGATCATTTCCTATCTCATTCTTCTTCTAAATAGACTACTAGATTTAAAGAGTTTTTTTCACTCAATTAGATATAGAGAGAGATATAGTCTAAATTATGTTTGATTCCTTTCGCGTGCAATTTCCAGTGAATATAAGCAAATAATTTAGCCACATGGGTTGATTCCACTATTTGTTAGGTGAAAATTGGAGCAAATAAAAACTCTTAGGAGGGAGGATTAAGTTTAGTATGAAAACGCATTGCAACTACTAGTACACTAAAATAATAAAAAGGTTAGATTGTATGCAGGATAGATTTATGACAAAATCACGCCTCACAAAAAAAAACGATCAAGTATCAGGAGATGAATCAAGTATCGCAAAAGCATTAGGAGACCCACACCGCTTTGTTTCGCCGTTGACATAAAGAATCAACCCACTTTGGTTCTTTTCCCTGACAACGATCGCCACCTCTTTCTTAAATCCATATGTCGAGACTGACTCAACACAAGGTTTGGCCTTATCGACATATTCTACTCGACTAGGCTTCGGGTAGTAGAAATCGGTTGGGAAAAAATTGAACTGAAGAAGACCCGACATTGGTTTTTGTAAATCAAATCGAAACTCAACAACTTTTGTGAATAAAACAAATTCTCGTGAGTTTATGTTCGTTTTATTGCTTTTATAGAGACTATGGGAAAAGGGTTCGGAGGGGTTTGGACATTGAAAATTCTTGGGCTCTACGAGTTTTACTTGAGGAAGAAGTCTAGATTGGGTGAACTTTGAATGGTCTTTAATCTGCCTTTCACGCTTTGATTTTTAAACTCGTCTAGAAACAACTAGAAGAAATCAATAATGATTTCCATTTTTGTTTTTTTTTATGGAAACACTCCGTATCAATTCATTCGCAATTTCACAAATTTCCGTATTTAAACATGAACTGTTGTATTGTAGATGACCAAAAAAAACCTGAACTGTTGTAAGAAATACACTATATAATACTTATGTATAGACAACTTACTGGAAATCACATAAATAAATAGTATAACCGGCCTTGTCTGATCTCCAATTTACGAGAACCGGTTTTTGGGTCACGAAAAACAACAACAAAAGAAAGTAACAAGAGTACTGTAGATCATTTTTAAAACAAACGACGTTGTAATTAATCTTTTTAAATTAATGAAGTCTTGAACTAAAATCTTCCATAACTTATCTGATTAGTGATTAACCCTAAAACCTTGCAAAGTCGAAATTACTCCATAACCAAAAGATTATATATTTATGCTCAAGTATGAATTTTTCTGATATCTATACTCAAAATTTTCAAAATCATTGATTAAACTAAAGAGACGTGTCGATTTAGGCTATGCTTAGCATGACAAATGCATGTTGTTTACCAAAATAAAATATTAAATTACCAACCACTTTGAGGAAGTTCAAGATAATAACCCAAAATATTTGGAAATCTCAAGATCGTGACCGAAGAAAAAGATATGTGTATATTTACTTTAATTATTGTATTATCTAATTTAAGCTTCTCTAACCTCTCTATATATAGCTTTGGATTTTACAACAACTCAGAAATATAACTAAAAAAGCACAACATTATATCCTTTAAGACATTCAAACCATGAAATCATCAAGTGCATCTCTCATCTGCATACTATTTATCTCTCTACTTGCTCTACATCAGTGTATGTATAAGTTGTCTATATATATAATTTCTCTTTGTTTTAGAGTCAACAAACTTGGGTTGATGTGTTTTTCAATTCAATGTGTAGGTGCAAGGATAGAAAGATCGAACCAACTTGATATGTCTACATGCTTCCATGACACTTGCGGCAATGTTTTCGACGGAGGTTGTTATTGTTGCCCCAAAACGCCAGCTCTTTGCTGGGCAGATATACAATTCTGCAGCACCTATTGTCAATCTCAAACTTAAAAACTTCAATAAATTGATCTACGGCTACTTTTAAGTCTACTTTTACTTGTGTGTCGCATCTGTTTGGCAACGAGAATAACACTACTCCTAACTTCACATATCCTCCTTCTTGAGGTTTAAGATGTTGTGAGAGCGCGTTGAGCTGGAATTGTTGCCATTGTAAGGTTACTTAGGTAACAAGTAATAATCTACCATACAATTCGTTTTGATGTTTTTCTTTTTAATAATCAGGGAATCACATGAATCCAGACTAATTGAGACCTGTGAAAAATGGCTATTCCTGTTGATAAAGCCGTCCAGTGGCCAGCCATGATCGAAATCACAGTAAGAGAATTTGAATTCGAGTTCTCAAACAATGATGGTTCTTTCAACCACTTGACCATATGATTTTTTTTTTTTGTGGAAACATCGAATAAAGTTAGAACTATAAAAAGAAGATTAGCATGGTCGTGCATAGAATTGACAGACACAAATCAAAAAACTTTAGACTCTTTTAATGGTTGATGAATTAGAACCACCAGAGATGGTTAATGATTTCTATCTTTGAATTATTTCACAATTCACGGATATGGAATAGAATCCAAAACTGCAACATATCCACGAAGCAATCACTTAGATTTTCATGGGGACAAGAGAGTTATAGAAGCTTAAAGTAAAAGCTTCTCTTTGGACAAAGGACTAGCTTGCAAAAGCGTTACACTAGAGATTCAAAGAAGGGATCACTTTCCTAAGACACACTACTTGGGCCTTCCTCTAACACCATAATTTACATTTCTTTTTTTCACGACCATATGTTTTACATTAGCCTTGAAAAAGTTTCCTCAAGTACCGAGTAGGCAATAAAACAAAACAAATCATATCATATTCTAGAATGATAACAGCAATAGTATAATACCTTGTAATGTCAAGAGATAAAGTTATAAACTATTCGGTTATATCCAATTTTGTTATCAGTTCACACAAAAAAAATATATATATTGTTTAAGACCAAAGACGGCCGTACCAAGTAGTGCGTTCTTACGTTCTGTAGATATTTTCTATTATTCATAGCCCAAAATGTTGAATATGTTTTGCTAATGCTGTCGAAACTTTTGGTTCATTAGATCCTTTAACAGAAAAAATAAAAAATAAAAAAATACACAACGTGCTTGGCCACGCCGAGGTTTAGCACTAAAAAAAAAAGCAATATTAATCAAATAGGAGTACTATATTTCGTTTTGAAGTCTGTCGTGCAAATGTTGAGAAATTACTCAGAAAAGGAGTTTGAACGAAACTTTACGCAAGTACAAATTAAACCATAAACAATATTAAAATATGCCTCGAAATTCCAGACCAATCAAATAACTTGAAAAGATAAATTAGGCCACGAGTCATGACTAGATGACCCACTGCACCCTGCATATCTGTGACGATGTCAGTCCATACTTATAAATCGAATCCAAACAAATAACACAAACAAAATCCTATAATTACTTTCTTTTTTTTTGTTTCTTTACTCAACTATTTAACCAAAAAAAAATTGTTTTCTGCCGAATAAGATACGTTGAAATTAAGTAAAAACAGAAAAGGGAAATAGGATAGTCATAGAAGTAATAAATAAAATAAAAAGATTCGAAAGAAAATAAAACAAATAGAGAATGAAATGTGTAAAAAGGGTATAATAAGTAAGTAGAGAGTATCAATTATCAAAACACGAAGCTTCGCGGAAGCTGCCATGGCTTCTCTCTCTTTCTCTCTTCCCATTTAATAGCGCCTCCTTCCTTGCTCTTTCCTCTCATACCATAGAAGAATAATAATCTCAATCAATCATCTCTTTCTCTCTTTATCTTCTTCTTCTTCTTCTTCAATATGAAGCTCGCCGCTAGCTTCAACTCCAAATTCCTCCGCCTTAGCCCTAAGCGCATCTTCCGCTCCAAATCAAAAGCTTCCGTCTCCAGATCTGATCCTTCTTCCTTCAGCTCAAACGCTTCTTCCTCTTCCTCTGATGGATCTTACGGGAACAATCTTAAGCCTGGTCCTTCCTCGACTCCAATCAGTGTTCTCCCTCACAACTCCGGCGATTTTTACACTGAGCTTGTTCAGGCGTTTAAACTGATCGATCGTGATGATGACGGTGTGGTCTCCAGGGTAGATCTTGCGGCGTTGCTTAGCAAGTTAAGTCCTGAACCGCCGACTGAGGAAGAGGTGAGCCTGATGATAAGAGAAGTCGACGGCGGACGAGGAGACGAAGCTTGTATCAGCCTTGAAGAGCTAGCTAGCCGCGTCGCTGAAGGAACTGTGGAGAAGGATGAGATGAAAGAGGTGTTCGAGTTTTTCGACGCTGATCGTAACGGTAAAATATCGGCGGAGGAGTTACACAGAGTATTTGGAGTGATCGGAGATGAACGGTGCACGATAGAAGAGTGTCAGCGTATGATAGCGACTGTTGATAGAAACGGTGACGGTTTTGTTTGCTTCGAAGACTTTAGCCGCATGATGGAGCTTCAAGCTCCAGCGATGAATGATCATCATGTTTGATTGATGATGGTGACATCACTATGCTCTTTCTTCTTCTTTCTTTTTTTTTTATCATAAAATTATTTATAACTGTAATCTATGTTTTGCGCTGTGTATTAATTTTCGTGACGGCAACCAATTAATCGTTCACCGTCGGTTTTAATCAAATGTTTCTCTTATTGGGTTACACCAACTTTTTAATTCATAATATAGCCGTTAAAGAACATAAGAAAGAAAGAAAAAAACATCAGTTTTATTTACAATTTGAGAATGCCGTGTTAATTTATTCACTATTAACTGTTTCTACCTCAAACAGTATTAAATTTAAGATTGTTAAAGAAATTCACGAACCTAACTTTTTACCCTAAATGAGGATGCTACTATTTTAGCTCTACTTAAGTAAATATTTAACGTCTAAAAGAAATTAGCATTAGTTAATTAAAATTTAAGACTTTAACAAGACCGTTGAATTCACTTTTTTTTTTTACAGACTTTGACAAAACCGTTGAGTTCACTTGTAATAGTATGTTTGTTTTATTCATCAAGAAGATTCGCATGCCAAAACTTATACATACACAATAAATATGTAAAAACAGATTTTTTTTTATTTTTAATGGGTTTTACGGTAGCTAGAAAAGCTAACAGTTTCTGTAGATGGTATGACTTGATCTCTTCTAAATCCACGTGAAAAATCCTTACCACTTGAAATCTAACTACTAGCTCTCTAGATATCTCCAATTTTTAAGCATGCATTATCTCCTTTTTGTTTACTAATAATAACACCTTATAAATCGTGAAAGGGACGAATATTTCAAACTGAATATGTAGTTTCATATATTTGGGATTGTATCATACTTCGATCATGGCAATTGTATGTTTAATCTTGTTATCATCAACAAGCATGTGTTAATCTCTGTGGTGTGTTAAGTAAAACTATTATAACTACATTATTCATGTGGGTTGATGTTCTAACCTCAGCATATATTTTTGGGTCAACCAATCTAGCTAGTTGTATTTAATCACCGGAATAAAACTAACGATGTTTGATTAATCATTTAAGATACAAATGTCCGATTAAAAATAAGGAATAAAATTGGAGGGACTATGTCCACAAACATTGTCAAGAGCAAAGTGCGCCGACCAACTGTCCTCCATTCGACCCATGACCCTATGGAGTGTGGATGGCCCCTCCCCCATCTCAAATGTTTTTTCTTCTTTTTCTTTTGGTATAATGCGAATCTAATTATCTTTAACAAATACTATTAGTTTACTCTTAATCCTAATAGATTCCGCCGAGCTCTAAGTTGGAAGTAAATGAAATATATACATGTACCTCAAAGTCCGCAACAAACGCCGAGTCAAGTACTAACCACCCACAAATATTCGGACCAGCAGAAGATTTTTTTTTTTATTAGTTGGTTAGTAAATTGACTTTATTAATGCACTAAATTTATATCATGAAGTTCTGTATGAAATTATATAGAATTAAATAGCTCCACATGGTACTCTTTAATTAGTCAGTCCATAATACTTCTTCACATGGTGATTAAGATCAACTTTTGATTAAGGTTTACCGAATTCCAACTCATGATTAAGAAAAGGCCTATAGGCTTGTTTGTCTCTCTCCAAGAGTGATTTTATTTTTGGTCAAATGATATATAGAGTGAAGTGTAGACCGTAGAATGCCTCACACACAAATCAGAATGGTACTATTTTCCGTTATTTCTACACATACACAATCACTCATACGTTGCCATGACCCAATCCATGATTGATTTTTTTTTTTTAATCCGATCAATGATGTCTTCTCATTCATATGTTTTTATTTGGCCGTACATTGTTTTATATAGCAATTACAAAACTTAAAATTTAGCTAGTATTTACTTAAGTCTCATTTAAATTACATTATAAATTTTGATTTTCCATTTAAAATTGGCTTAAAATATTTTAATTTAATATTTGTTAACAAATTAATCATTTTTCAATTTAAAATACTTTTTATTTCAGTTTCAAACAAGATGATATGGTAGTTTAGAATTTCTTTTGCACCTCTGGGCTAGGATATGTCGACGTTAGGTGTGACTTTTCATATAGCTACAAGTTTGAAAGTTCTTGGGATTTTGTTCGACTCCACACGCATATATACACACATTTGTAACTGTATACATGTCCCTTCGTAATATCTTGCCAATTCTTCGAATTGTGAACGCTTTGACATTTTATTGGATAGAAAAAGCCACGAAAGATCATAAAATATGGTAGGCATGCCGTTTCATTTTTGTTGCCCTTGTTGGTATCAAACGAAAAACCAAAAAACAGTAAAAATGAAAATAGTAAAAACTTGATGCGTTATAGCATTTGGTCGTTGAACTTACCGTCGACGGAACAAACCCAAAATCATTGTTCTGTCGATCACCCATATTAAAGATATATACCTAAACATACATGGTCGAATTATTTAAAATCCTTAAATAAAATAACTCTAAAAAATTAAATCATACCAACTCTAACAAAATAGCATTGTGCCATTTTTACTAAAGGAAATATGTAAAATAGTGTAATTTATCCCGATTGTAAATACTGTTTCTTAAAGGTCCGAAGCGATGTCATGCTAGATACCCACATTCAAACATATTTTAGCCACTGCATTATATAAATCAAATGTAGTTGCGAGAGTTACTAAACTTTGGAATATTTTGGGGTTTTGATCTATAAACACGACTGTAATTTCAAAAAAAAAAACTTGTAATAGCTAATTCTATAAATATTTTCCATAGTAACGACTAACGAGTAATGACAAGTAATGTTCATAAACCATAGATATTGTCTCCTCGCGCGTGCGTTAAGAGAGAAAGAGGACAAGCAAATATAGCGTGTGGCTTAGCGAAAGATTAGATCCCCAGGAAAGCTGGAACTAGTACAAAACACGAACATGGTCTCTGTTTGTCGACTTCTCTCACTATGTCAACCTCACTTACGGTCCCATATCTTATCTCCAAGACTACAGATCTCATGTTTATTTTTCAATCGAAAGATCATAATTAATGTATTTTGGGCGTGAGCACACAATTTGACTTTACCGATCAACAAATGAATCGGATACATAACATCTTTCTTCTTCCTTCCCATCGTCCTTACACGAATCAGCAAACTCTCCTTCCATCTCCGCCATCAAAAGCTCAATACCCTTCTCCTTGCCGTTTGATACGCCGAAGATGACCTTAGCCGTTTGAACATCACTTACATGTCCAAAAAATATGTAAATATAAATGGGGCCTTTGGGCCTATTCGTCAAAGTAATCCTATATAAATCTCCGTGCAACTAAACAAGTCCTAGAGATCATCTCTCTGTTCCGTATTTCATTTCGTTTCCATTTTCCAGAACCCTCATCACATCGCCATGGAGAAGAAGGCGAGCAGCAAAGTGATAATGAATAAGGAGGAACTGCTTTTGTTCGTTGAAAACAAGAGAAAGGAGGAGTTCCGTAAGGATTCTGTTCTTTCCTTTGAAATCGAATCCAGTCTCAAGCTCTCACCTCTCTTGTCTATTTAAACACATCATACTTGAACTGCCATTTTTCGCCACGGGGGCGTATCTGCGTATGAGTGAGGATGATTCGGCCCCCGAGTATTTAAGTCTTGGGCTTTCATTGGGCCTATCAGATTGAAGAATTAAACCCTTATCTGATTACAAATTATTAAAAGCATCGCGTTCGAAAGATTAGATCCTCCGGGAAGCTGCAACCACAAAACATAAAAAAAAAAAAAAAAAACAAATAAGAACACGCCACGTCGACTTCTGTCATCACACTTACGGTCCCATTAGGTGTTGGACCAAATTATTCAGACACGATCTTTTCCAACTTTACCGATCAACAAATGAATCGGATACCTAACAATTTTCTTCTCCTTACCATCTTCCTTCCACGAATCAGCAAACTCTCCTTTCATATCCACCGTCAAAAGCTCAACACCCTTCTCCTTAGCCGTTTGATACGCCGAAGATGACCTCAGATAAGTCATATACTCTTCAAACACCATTTCTCTCTCCGCTACGAACGTAACCGGGAAAATTTGACTTTCTGTTGACTCATCATCGTCTACGACCTTCTCGAACGGAAACTCAATTCCTCTGTATCCATCTTCCACAAGCCGCCTTGCTTTATCCCAATACGGTCCAAGTTTCTCCTCGTAAAACCGCTGAAAAACCGTGTCGACGGCGGCGTTAACCTCCGGGTTGGTGTAGCACCAGGCAGCGATTACGCCGTTTGGTTTCTTGAGCACGTGTTTCACGTTGCTGTAAAAGGACGTAAGGTCGAACCAATGAAGGGCTTGAGCAACGGTGACTAGATCAACTGATGATTCCGGCGCTACTAACTGCTCGATTTCCGAAGACGACATCACCGGTGGAGTGAGCTCGTAACGTACGTTGGGAAGCTTCGTCGCAAATTCAAGTTGCTTGGAGCTCGTGTCAGTAGCAACCACGTTCTTGTAGATTCCGGCTAGCTGAAAAAAATTCGGAGACAAATAAAATCACCTCTGAATAAATTGTAATCAAAATCAAGGAATTTACAGAGTTTTCTTGAAATTAAATCACATATCCAATACCAATTAGTTTTTCAGTCAAATCTCAAACTTAAGACTCTAGAATTTAGAATCTTTTTTTTTTTTTAAAGTTGTCTAGAAAATAAAAAATTGTTGTTACCGATCGTGAGGCCTGGCCACTTCCGGCACCGACATCCCAGGCAAGGTCGTGGCATGGCGTTTTCGAAGCAATGAACTCAAAAAGTTTGATCGGGTAATTGGGTCGGGCTGCCGCGTATTGCTCCGCTTGTTTTATGAACAATTTCGCCATTTTCTTTTTATAGTTTTTTCAACACGCAACAGCTTTTAACTTGGCGATCCATTATATAATTGTAAGGATTCTAGAGTAGCGGGTCAAACTTTAATTGATCACAGATTGGTAAAGGAATCCAAAAGAGTTAAAAGAAGACATTTTCACGAATATCACATTGTTAAAGAAATTGGTCACACGGCCTAAGCATTCGAAACGTGTCATTTGGTTTTCTTCACCAGCACCCGAATTTAAATTCAAAATACATTATACGTATATAGAAAAATCCGATTTGAAATTCTTTAAAACAAATCAACATCTAAATAGGTGGATGTTGTTATTGGTTTACAGATTGCCATCACTTTATCAGTAAAAAAATCCACCATATCCTTTAGTCAGCTATATTATATCGTTACCCCTTTACAACCTAACTAATAGTTGATATAACATTTTTTTTTTAAAATTGTAATTTTGATAATTACAGCGCAAAAAAAAATGACGATGTTGGAGCTGCTTATAAGCTATAAATGTGTAGGGTGTAGCCTATATATGCATCACTTATATATCCTTAGATACAACACCATAACATAAAGGAATCAGTCATTCATAATAAGTCAATATGTCTTAACTTTATAATCTGGATCATGTCATCGGTCTGTAGATAATATTTGAACAGCATCTTGCAAATAAGACAATATTCCCTGACTTAGAAACTGTGATTCCAGGATTGATCTCCATTGTTTTGACACGGTTTTGAATCTGAGGATGGATTTCACGGGCACTCGAATGAAGATTTCTTCAAGTAGATAGGGAATCATCGGATTAGGTTTCCCCATCGATTTAAAACTTACAGAAGTCTTCTGTCCGCCAATTTCCTTTTTTGTTTTGTCGGCCACCATTCATTTCACATAAAGCCCATAAAGGCAAGATTACAAGTGGATTGGTCCAACAACAAGTAGAAGAAGCCCATACGTTAAGCCCAATAATAACTAACTTTTTTATTAGCCCATTAAGTACTTTTTGTTTTTGTCAAACTAGATTCTAGTATAATAAGTACTATTCTGTTTATTTAATTATATAACTAGATTCGAAATATTATATTAAAATGTTTTTTATTTATATAAATACAATATTAAACAAATTTTAGTTTTTAATAAAATTTTAAAAATATAACTGAATCAAAAAAAAATTATAAACCCATATTGTAAATGGAAACATAAGGAATAGTAATTATATTAATTGACAGAAGTTTTGAACAATAAATCCCCTAAAGTGAAATGGTAAGGTGACAGATATGGAAATTGATGAAAAAGTCTAGGAAAGTGACAACCAAATTTAATGGTAAATCCTCACTAAATCATGTAGAATTTCATTTGTCGGGCCATTATTGTATTACCTTTCCTTGGCCCCTCATTTTTTAAAAAAAAGGTTAACTATCGCCAACTTGTTTCACCACTGACTCTTTTATTTGTTTTACCTATCGAAATATTATTTTAGCCGTGTCCACAAATTCAAAAATATAGTCTAATATTATCGAAGAAGAATACGTAATCTTATATAATTGAGCTTTTCCTAAATTAAATTCATGGAGTTCTTTTTGTCCTTTTTATATTAGATTCTAAATTGATAGCCAACAGCTCTTGAATATATACATCGTTTTTTTTTGTTCGAAGAATATATACATCTATATAACACGTGAATCATATAGTGCAAATTTATCAAAAATCGAATAATTATTGCCCAACATAGTCTTTATGACTTTATTAAAAAAACATAAACATTACTAAAAATACATAAGATATTATATTGTTTCCTCACAAAATTTGTAATTGTATGATGAATTGATGACTAATATATCTGATATAACTCTGATAAGTGATAACTGTCACAAATTTACAAATGGATATGCCTAATAGTCGAGTTTCAGTGAGTTGATAAAAATTCCTAATACTGAAATTAGTTTGGGAGAGTAGTAAAATAACCCAAGTTTGGGATGACATTCGAAATTTAGCACAACTTTTTCAGATTGCATAAACCTGTATTGTTACTTTCTGTCAGTTATAAAATTATTAGCCTTAAAATACAAGCAACAAAGCATTATTTTATGATAAATTTGAAATTCTTTAATATTTTGGTATATGGATCAACTTTTTACAAATAGAACATCGTTAGGCCATTTTCTAGTTATTTCGAATATGGCTTGGGAGGAGACTATTTAATATATTTATATGAACATTTAACTGTTTTTTTTTGGGTGAAAGGCTTATGAAGATTTAATTAATATGTCGTTTGATTAATGACAAATCAAACATAAGAAGAACACTATGCACTCTAATTTCAATGTAGGACATGATACTACATAGAAATTTAATGCCTCTCAGACATATTGACTTATTTGTTATTTACATGGCCTTAAATTCAAATATGGGCTCTCTCTTTTTCCCCGACATAAAAAAATTTCAAAGTATATAATTCCTCTTCGAACATGTATGAACAATGTCTAGTTGTCTTGTATTTGGTTTCGACGTTTCGTTTAAAAGCATATTGATATATAATAATATATTGCAGATGGTAAAACTGTTATTGAGGCATCAATCTCACAAATACGTTTTTCTTGTTACGATTTCCAATCAGACAAGTATATGTTCTTGTCAAACAAATAATTTGAAGATACGAAATTTGAAAGGAAAAAAAAATTCAAATCAGCGAATGATTAACTAGAAGTTGAGCCAAAATGACAAATAGGAATTTATTGAGATGTTTCACTAGCGTCGCCATGGATTTTTAGTCGGATCCAACTTTTTTTCGTAATCTGTAATATACATACAGTCTAAACGGTGACATAAACTATAATAAAGTAAATAAACTACAGAGTAAATTAACTGAACAATTAAGATGATGAAGAGATATCTTAACATTTTTACCCCAAAAAAAGATGATGAAAAGACAAGAGAGCCCCTAAGAGCAGAGAAGAAGAGCAAAACCCAATGGTCACAGTCATCACAGTCAGAGAAACAGAAAGTTTCAGGTATCTCTTAACTCCAACTCCCAAGTTATAATCGCCATCTTCTCTCTCCCTCTCTCTCTCTGAAACAAAAGGAATTTTGTTAGAGCTTTTGGTTCAATCCAAAGGTCTCTCAATCTGTCTGGTTTTATCATTTATGCAAAGGCTCGCATCATAATTCATTCAATATTGCTGAGCATTTACGTGTAGTGAGAGAGACGCATGAAAAGGACACTGAGACTTAAGCTGTACGTAGGCCTACTCATGGCATGTGGAAGTCAGTGCTCCTACTACAAAATTATTATTCACATTCTAGCCGAATCATATTAATGCATAAATCTAATAATAATGCTTTTATTTCGGCTAAGAGAGCTTTAATGAAGTAGCTAACTCGTGAAAATTGACGCTTCAACACAGGATTATAAGTTCGACTTGGTTTGTTACATCATTGACCCATAAATCAACGTTTGTCTTATATGCAATTTTTTTGTTACAAGAGACATACGTGACTGATGTATGTGTATATTCAGAAAATGTAAATATGTAGATAGGTCAAATATATTTATTTAGTAACAGAACACTATTGGATTGTTGATTTTATTATTTATTTATTTATTAATTATCATGGGAAAAATATTTATTAGTAGGAATGAGTTTTGGTTGTGGTAGAAGATGCAAGTCAGGTGATAGCTTGTGAATACGTTCATGACACGTGTCACACGTTCAGACAGACTAATAAACGGAGTCCGTTTAAAGTAACGCCGAGGCCGTGCCGTTATCTAGAAAGCCGCTATTTTTGCATAAATGTATCACGAGACACTAGGACTTATGAAGAGACCTCTCATGCGAGAGATAAAAAGTTATTTTTTGGGTTAAAAATACTAATAAACATGCAAACAGAAAAATTAAAAATGAAATGTATAGAGAATAATTCTATTACTTTCGACTAGTTAAAAACATGATACTTGGTACTCAAGATTCTCTACTATTAATATGATTTCGATTCCATACATATACCAATTCATACATGTTGGTGTTATTATGCTTTTTATAAATAATTTATTGAAACAATATTATGGAAGGACTTTTTGGTAGCTTTATTTTAAATTTTCCAATTAACAAAAAGTATAAATCATGTAAGAGAAAGTAAAAATAAAAAATAAGAGAGGCGGAGAGACAGAGAGAGGAGGAGATTGAGAGGTCAAGTCATAGAAGTCAACATCACATCTCTTCACATGCACTAACACACCATTGTCTTGTCTTGTCATTTATCATTTTGCATCCCAACAAAATTTTAATCACATACCTAATTTACATACATATGCATCTACTTGCTCTCATTTTTATTACTTGGAAATTATACAAATTTATTATGGCTATGCACTTGGAAAATATGGGTACTTAAAGTTTTTCTATGCATAACTTCAGATTTGTGGAGCCATTGTCATCAGCTATGTAAAATATTTGTTACCATAGCATATATGATTATATATCCATCTCGTAAACTCTAGGGTTGTTGTAAAACTATTTTTAACTAGATGTTGAGTCTGACCTTCATTTAATTGTTGTTTTCTTCCTGATAAAAACCAGACAATTTATATAAAGTAATAATTTTTATAAATTATGTAAAATTAATATAGTTTGATACTAACTATTTATTAGTGTGGCTAACATTACTGTATAGATGTAAATCAAAGACTTAAGTTTATAATTTATCACCCCAGTCTTTATTTTCAAAACTAATGTGGTATGATGCGTTAAGTTTGAAAAACTATTAGTAACATTTTGTTAGGCAAACATAATTTGGGGAATGCTAATTTAAGTTTGTGGGTTCTTCCCAACAAGAAAAAGTTTTATCAAAAGCTGGCTTCGGATCTATAAAGACTAACGAATAGAAAACGATAAGTACTTTTAGCATTCTGTGTTAATTTATTCAAATGGGTTACTGGTCTCCTAAAGGCCTGCAATATGATAACTCAAGCTCATGTTTCTTTTATCGTCTACCCTTTTCTGGTCCAAATCACATAGGATTTGGTTTATATGTATAAATATGTACATTCATACGTTAGCTATATAATGGTACGATACATATGGTTTAGTTTCAGATCTTCGTGTCGCTGTTATTTGCATCTGATTCTCGACACTTGTCAAAGATTGTTCTTTTGGATGATTTGAAGGAAAATATAATGTGGGATCCATGAAATAAAATATTAGTGATGGTGAGCCAAATATAGATATATAAAAAGCTTATTATTTAATTCTCAAATTGCAGCCTTTGTTATAATCTATTAACTTTCCGTGGCCTATGGGTCCCAGATTATCAAACTAATACAAAAGAATCTCCACTTGACCATTAATACTAATATAGTTTATATAATTAATCGTTAAATTCTTTTCAAGATTGAAACTTTCTTCTTTTCATCAAGTGTGTGCTCTTCTTTAATTTTCATCTGCTTTCTCCTGTCAGGTCCCTTTCCCATTATTAGAAAGATACGCCTAATCTCATATTTTCTAGTTTTATTTGATAATTATTTTCGTTTCATACATATCCAAAATTATATATTTAAAAGTTAAGTATAGAAACGCTTTCCTTTTTATATTCATATGAAATTACTGTATCATATCGAAGCTCAATTTTAGTTCTAGTGTGAGATTCCAAAAAATAAATTAAAACTTAAATAAGTTTTAAAATGATGGGTTTCCTTATCCTCCATCTAGATGACATTAAGAGCGAGGGCCTCTTCTTGTGCCCCATTATAGTATGTCACTGCTTTGTCGTATGCACCTCATGAAGTTAGTGCATAATGTATTTAATTCTAATGTATATGAGCTTGTTACTTTTGAGTGACTAAAGTAGAGATTTTGGAAAAGATTCATAATTACTTATGCAATCGATAAATTAAAGTAATTAGTAATCTTTTGTGTCACGCTATTTGGTACTCCTTTCATTTCAGTACATGTATCAATTTACGAAAAAGTTATTTCAAAATAAGTACCGTTTAATATTTTATTTTGTTTGCATCACAAATAATTATTCTAATTTAGTCAATATTAATAAAACAAAAGAGAAATCTAAAGTCACATGTTTTAGTAGAATCATAATAATATCGTTAGTTATTTTTTGTTTTGTGCGTAAAGTATCAAAGCGACAGTAATATTAAAACGGGTAGAATTTTCAACACCGGTTTTATACTAACGATTACAACTGATGTTAAGCCCAAAAAGAATAAAAATATGAGTAAGATCACTTTCATAATGATCATTAGTAAGATTTTAAGAATAACAACTATAGTAGAATTATATATATGCATTATCAGTGGAATATTTTCTTATAGCTTAAAAATAAAATTTTAGGGAATTTTCATAAGATATTTTATAATCTCGTATTATTTACTGTATGCTTTAACAAAATGATAAATAATGAAATCCAAATTTAATTGATCTCTTATTTCCAATTAATGCCTTAAAGAAAATGCAAGCGAAAAAAAACTATATATAAACAAACACGAAATTATGTATATCGCTAATATATCATGGAGAGGAAAATATAATTCGCAGAATGTTCTTTTAATATATCCATACATTTGTTTTTGCTTTTCTGCTGGCTAGTATTGTGAGAAATTTGCGAGGATACTCTCAATTGGAATCAACTACGAATACACACTTTGGTCGGTCCGTATGACTACTACTTTACAAGTTGATTTGAAGGGACTCGATTCGAAGTGTCTGAGAGATTATTAGGTAAAGTGTTTTCATCCAATGAAGACGTATAATCCGTCAAGATCCCATTAACAAAGAAGAAAAATTTAGAACCGATTCCAATATGTGGAGGAGAGTGACCACAATATATAGACCGGTCGATGTGATAGGTGTGAAGACAAGAGACAAATTGAGAAATGGCAATTAATTGTGAATATCAAATGCCAATGATTTAGGCCAAAGACCATGTGAAGACATTGCAACGAACAACTGAAGCATATATTGGACTTTCTACAAACTTAAAAAATCCGAATTATAAATATATATTGGTCAAATGTTTCAAAGTGACTTTTGTCAACTCTAAAAGTTATCGAGAAATCTATTATCTTATCACCAAAATAGGAAGTCAAAATTTTGCCGTTCTTTCATTTATTAAAAATTTAAAACACATGAGTGGTGAGATGACTGCAAATATACCCATTGCTCATTTTATTTTGAATCCTTTAAATTGGCTTAGTTTATAATTGGAACTTTATTTACGTCAATTTATAACTGGATTTAGAAAAGCGAAACTCAGTTCAGACTTCAGTATATATAATTAATCCATATTATTACTGTTTTGTTTATAAGGAAATAAAATTTGTCTACAAGGCTATTATTCAAGAATTTGCCATATGTCATGTTAATGCAAACCTAATTTATTGGTATCATATTTTTCACTTTTCAATATTTTTTTCCTCGCCTAATTTTTCAGTATTTCTTATATATCATATGTTTACCGATATTCTTATATAATATTAATTTATATTTTTCAGCTGCCATTAGATTTTTGATCTTTGGAGTAGTCGAATGGATGATAGAAATGGAGAGCATATTTGGTGACTTTCTCCAACACAAACATTAAGAGAGACAATATCATCACAATGATATATATTTTCCACCACAACCACTTAAAGAGAATTTAAGTTGTGGTGTATTGACCCAACTCCCTCCACAAGAACCTAATTTTTTTTATGCTCATCCACTTCTCAATTTCTATGGATTTTCCATCAACATATGAATCACCAGCTCACAAACATTCATTTGGGTTCCACTTAAATTCCTCCTCTCTCTATTTCTCTATATATAATCCATTGTACCATGCATATATACACATACATACATACATACATACATATATACACCTATAGTATATACAACCCTACAACTTGTAGATTAAAAATTTACAAGTCAGATCGCCCTCAGCCAATTTGCTTGTACTCGAAGCATAGAACTTGAATACGACTTGAAAGAGTGGAACTTCTTGGGGTTCATGTTATGTTCGGCTGCTTGCAAAGCTGTCGTCTTCTTTCTGGGGAAGGTCCTAAAAATATTTTAAAGACAACTGATTTTTTTTTTCTTTGCTATGTTTTTAAAGAAAACAACCATGACCCATATTAAAATTACTTGGTCCCATTAAAATTTATGACTCAAAGTTTTAATTCAATTTTTTAGTTGGGCTTATATTTAAATTATTTGTGACCTAATAAAAATATTATGAGTTATCCATAATGTTTCAATTTATTTAATATAAAATTAATTTTTATTTTGGAAAATAGAATAGTATTGTAATTTATTTTATTTAAAGGTATACAAAATGAATTAATGACAACAAATTTTATTTTAAGATATAATTAAAATAGAATACTATTTTTAATTTATTTTTCTGATTCCGATAAAAATAAGTATATGGACATATGCTTGTATTTTCCAACAAATCTAAGTTAGCTAATTCAAATCTTATTCAAACAATTAGACTTATTCACCTTCCTAGACTTAAAAAGTATGTCGCGATGTTAGGATAATGATGGCTTAAGATCTATTTTTGTCATTGGTTGTACATTTTTGACCATTTCAAACTTTCTACTGACTTTTAGCAAATTCGATCTGAAGTTAGTATAAGATTCTGGTCAGGAACTAAATTGTTAGTGTGATTATACATACATAATCTTCCTATATCACTGGCCTCGTATAAGTTATGAATAAATTTTTATATATATATATGTTTGGTGTAGAAGCATGTTGTTCATATAGCATTTCGTTAGTTGTTCACTGTTAAAGAACAGTGAAGATTGCCAAATTAAACAGGATTACTTAGCCATGAGAATAGTTTCATTTGTTTGTGTTCTAATTCTTTACTATTCAATAGAACACTTTTCTAACTAATTATACACGTAATCCACACATAACCGAATTTTCTTTGTTTAATATTTATGTATTTGAGTTTGCAAAAAGAAACAAAAATGCAAATTTTTAGTGTTTCAGAAAAGAAAAAGAAAAAACTGAACGTGGTAAGCATTGGATGATAATTAAGTTTAGAAATGTAGTGTTCAACATTTCTCCACGTACCAATTTTAATTATTTAATATATAAATCTGTAGGTGGCATCTTTTAACTTTTCCCTTAATCTTGTAATATAATAAAAAATTAATGCTGTCGGGGTATGGAAAACAAAAAGCAAGCAAATGACAGAAAAATAATTTCTTATGATAAAAAAAGAGAAAGGTGATAAAAGGGATTGGGGAATAAATTAAGTAGTTTTTAAAAGATTTCAGAAAGTGGCATATATGGAATATAAAACACAAAATATGGGGTATCAGTCCATTGTTAATTAGACTATATTTGGGTTAATTATTATTATTGTAAACATGCTCATTGCTCATAAAGTTTATTTGTTTCATATTTTGCGTAAACACCAGCATCCTTATGAATCAATATATCGAAGATAATTTAGTTTAAAGAATTAACGAGTACACTTGAAAAGAATCAATTTCATGTAATAAAGTTGACAAATTAAAGATAAGTGGCATTGCCGAGTCAATCGAAGGGAAATATCAAATATCTTAAAATGAGCAATAATGTAGATTAAAGATTAAAGCTCATTAGGCTCATTCTTTTGATCTTTGGAGTTTTCTTTTGTATCTAATCCTAACGTAGTTTTAATGGATATACACTTCTCTACCATATTTTTTTTTGTCTTAAACAAGCATTAATAGTATATATTTAATTTGGGTGTAGACACTAGACACCCAATCAAACTAGACACTAGTTCACTACTCACAACCAATATGGTAGATGTCCTAATATTCTTGCTATTTTGTAAAAAATATAAAATTAACACATCAAATAAGATAAACTTATTGAACATATATTAGAAGAATATATATTTTCTAAATATTAAAATAAAATAAATTATTGGGAAAATAAATGAATGTTAAGAAAACTAAGATGTTAAATAAAAAGAGTAGGTAGCAAAAACTCTAGGATCCCGTCAAACCAGGGCCCGCTTCCCATTTACTCCTTGCCACATTGGTAACTAATTGAGATGACAACCCGATTTTTTTAACAATTACCATCTGTTTTGTTCTGTTCTGTTCTGTGTTTTAAAATAAAATTAATAAACAAAATCAGACATCCGAATCTGCAGTCAACTACAATTTTATGCGTTACCTAAAATAAATGACTTATCACTTCTTTCCAAATGATTTTCTTGTAGATCTAGACTTCTAGTTTATTTTTTCTCCTTGCTAAAGAACTTTCAAATCTAGACTTCTAGTTTAGATCACTGTTTTAATATAATAGAAGAAAAATAGACATACCAACCATCTACTTATGTCTATCCGTAAATATTCGTCCTGAACAAATGTGGTATTATTTAAACACTTAGTTCATAACATATTAATAAATATCACTTTGCATTAAGTTTTAAGGAAACCCTGTACATATCCAAACTCTCTTACATTTAGTTACATTTTTCTAGTCGTAATCATACCGTTTAAAGACTTTTTCTGTAACATATACTGTAAAACAGTAGCTAGTAATATTGTGAATGACCATCAATGAATACGAGATTCTCCTAAAACGAGTAGGGAAACTCCAAACACAGACTTCAAGCAAACTAGGCTAGTCACGACGACGATGTGTTTCAAACGTCTGTCTCTATACATATATAAGATGTTAATAAAAAAATCCGGTGAAAATAAACCAAAAACCTGAGAAATGGAATATTTCCGTTTGCATAAGAATTAGTTTCACTGAGTTAAAAAAAAAAAAAAAAATACTACGTATTGAATATTGATGTTAGGTTGAAGGAAAAAAAAGAAAGAAATATGTATAAATAAAGAGAAGAAATAGAGAATGAAAAGACAAGTCAAATGTCAAATCGAACCACTTCCTTATCATACGACTGTCAGTGGCCTTCTGTGTTGTCATTTTTCTCACTTTTTTCTCTTTCTTTTCCCCTAAATTACCAAACAAAGAGTGAAAGAGCTAAAACAAAATTAATATTTGTTTTTTTCAAAATAAAAATGAATGGGAAAGATAAAAATATTAAATATCCTTTCGCACGTGCGTGCCTTCGAGCGCACGACGTACAAAACTAGAAGTCATTACTAGAAAACCAAAAAATAGTTCGTACAAGAAATAATCATTCCAGCATCTTTTTCATTACATCTAAAGTTAAAATACCCAAGATGTCCATATATATATAAATTAAATTTTACATTTTTAACAACAATATCATCTGTTCCTTTTCCATAGTGTAGTGATCAATGTAATTTCTATATTCTAATTATAGTTTGTTTGCTTATACGAAGTTTGATTAGTGAATATAATAGAAGAAAAAACATATGTTCTTTTGAAAATATGACGGACCCTATCGATCCGACCGACACGCTTCTCCATGTTCTTCCCACTCTCTCCCATCCATGTGTAATTTCTTTGAAGTATATTTTTTTTGATAAAATAGAATGACTTTAATTGACTGGTCCAATTAGTAACATACAGCTTTTTCCGCCAAATAACATACAGCTTTCTGAACTGGTGAATAAATGGGTTCGGATCACGACTGTGCCATTATCAGAGCCACGTCTTGACTCTGTGGTTGGATGTCTCATATTAATTTCATTCTCTAGCTGATTGATTTGATTTTGGTATTTTTACATCGACAATTACTTTTTTTTTTTTGTATTCAGATATCTGAAGTTTAATGTTTATAGAAAAGGACATTCTCATTAGAGTAACGTGCGTACTCATCCCTATTTATAATCGAAGATTTCTAATCTGTATCAAGTAAATGACATTTAGCACGTGATGGTAAATTGTTATGATAAGGTAAATTCCAAAAGATTAGATCACACAAGTTTATATGATAGAACTATATAAATAAGTTTGATTAATAGATGTCTACTTTGAAAACTAGCATGATATATAAAACAAATTACATGTTCTGTAATGTTTAAGTTATACACAGGATAAATTCATCCAAAACATAACCCATTTTGCTTAGTATGGAAGATATTGTTACCATTGCTAATTTCTTAGTTATTATTTTTATGGTTGTTCCCATTTAGTCTAATTTCTATTTACTTACTAAACATCTCTTAAATCCCCATTAAATAATATCCACACATAATCTGTTAAGTTCAAATATTCTTTTAAACCATCATGTTATTAGTTGAATGATCTGTTGTCTTCTCATTTGTTGTGGATTGAGTTATTCATTTATAGATAGTTATAATTGTACTCGTATATCTTTGACGATCAACTATAATGTATGACAGTACTATAAATTTGAATTTATGATATGTAATAATTAAAAATTATTATCATGTTTATCAACAAATGAACTAAGAGAATTTTCAGTTACTGTAGTCCATGTAGTTTACAATATTTTTCAGTAAATATGATTCCCAATTCCCATTATTTCACAATGATGGTAGCTTCCGGGGATCTATCTATCTTTGTAGATTATTACTAAATTTTTTATATTTCACGGATTGGAAAAATTCAATACTTAACCGAAATTTTTTTATAAGAAAAAGTAAAGAGCGGAAAAGGAGGATGGTGAGAATTGGTCCAACGGTCAAACAGAAACCATCAAATCAAATTTCACTACAGTTAGGAAATTGATTTCACTCCTTCTGTCTTTTAACTTAATTAGGCCTATGTTCTTAACCATCACCTTCCCTCCCAATTTTACCATTTTATCCCATTTCCATGCACACATCATTACATATACAGACAGTATGTATCCATGGTGTTGTTCAGGCTTTCACATGTTCTGTATCAAGCCAAAAAGACAATTGCCGAGGATCTTTGGTTTTATTATATTATCTTACACAATACATTATACATGCGTCTCGTTTTGGAAATTTAATGTTTCCTGAGATTAAGTAGGGATTTTTGAAAAAAAAAATCAGTCTTTTACAAAAAAAAGAAGGCATTTTGAAAATTCGGGTGCTAATGATGTTCATTATTAACTAACACTTTCTAATTACTATAATTTCTAATTTCCCAATTCCGTTTATAGATTTGGCCCACCTTTGTATTCTTTTCTTCTTAATAATTATTTTCCTATTTTAGTAACCAAAGCACTGAATTTCCATTGATTAATACTTTAACCTTATTATAATAGGCATTACGACAAAAAGTCATGATTATTTACCATCTTAGTTTAAATATCTGTGACTCCCGGTTCATCCATTCAAATCTCTCTCTCTCTCTCTCTTATCAAACCAAAAAATATCTAAGACCACAAGGCAACAAAGAATCCTTCTCTCTTCCTATTTTTCTCTTTCTCTTTTTCTCAGAGAGGAGCAAAGAAGCTTCAAAAGATCAAAGCATAAGCTTTTTTTCCCCGGAAAATTTGTTCCCTTTTTCGAAAAATAATAATTCATAACTTCATCCTCTATTAGCCAACAAATCCAATCAAAGGAAGCAAACCTTTTATTACCCTCTCGAAGACTTCTTGCTAAACCCTAGCTTTGTTCTTGAGAGAATTAAAGAACCAATTTGTTTTTTGTTGTCTTTTTGAATGATGAGCAGCCTTGAAGAATCAATGAGATCTCTATCGTTAGATTTCCTAAACCTTCTAATCAACGGTCAAGCTTTCTCAGACGTGACTTTCAGCGTGGAAGGTCGTTTAGTCCACGCCCACCGTTGTATTCTCGCCGCTCGGAGCCTTTTCTTCCGCAAATTCTTCTGTGGGACCGACACACCACAACCTGTCACAAGCATAGACCCGACCCGACATGGGCCCGTAACCGCTAGCCCAACAAGAGGCTCCACGCCCCCAGCTGAAGTCATACCTGTGAACTCAGTTGGATACGAGGTGTTTCTGCTGATGCTTCAGTTTCTTTATAGCGGACAAGTCTCGATATTGCCGCAGAAACACGAGCCGAGACCCAATTGTGGCGAGAGAGGATGTTGGCATACGCATTGCTCAGCCGCCGTTGATCTTGCTCTTGATACTCTCGCCGCCTCTCGTTACTTCGGCGTCGAGCAGCTCGCATTGCTCACTCAGGTTCTCTTTTCTCACTATCTCTGCCTTTACTCAACTTGCTTGTCCATGCACATCTTAAGAAAACAAAACTGAAATTTTATTTCCAAACTTTTTCTTGTTCTGCTTCTTTGCGATTGTTTTCTTCCATGGCCGGTTTTACTTCAATTTGTTAAATTACTATACCCTTTTGATTCGATTGTTTTCTTTCATGGGTTGGTTGAGTTTTGGTCATGAACTCACCAAATCTTTTTGGTTCGATATATATATATATATATATATATGTATATACCCTTTTAAGGGTTTGGCTTAAATTTGATAAATTTCAAAACTTTATGGATTACGTGTATATATATGTATTAAAATTGTCTGTTCTTGGCTTGATTTCATGTGTAAATGACCGTTAAGTTTCTTGAGTTATAAAAAATCTTCGTCGAATAAATGACCGTTAAGGTTTGAATAAATCCTACTCCACAATCTAAAGATCCATCTGATAGACTGATATGACAAGAAAATGAATTAATAGAAAAAAAACTATAGCCTAAAAAAGGAAATAAAAACCATTTGCTAAAAATGTCGGTTCTTTGAATTTGTAGTAATCATTGTACTTAATTATCAAATAAAACTGACTGGTATGATTGGCAGAAACAATTGGCAAGTATGGTAGAGAAAGCCTCAATAGAAGATGTGATGAAAGTGTTAATAGCATCAAGGAAGCAAGACATGCATCAATTATGGACCACTTGCTCTCACTTAGTCGCTAAATCAGGTCTCCCACCGGAGATTCTTGCTAAACATCTCCCCATCGACGTTGTCAACAAAATTGAAGAGCTTCGTCTCAAAACTTCCATAGCTCGCCGTTCACTAATGCCTCACAACCATCACCATGATCTAACCGTGGCTCAAGACCTTGAAGATCAAAAGATTAGAAGGATGAGACGAGCTTTGGATTCATCAGACGTGGAGCTGGTGAAGCTCATGGTTATGGGAGAAGGACTCAATCTTGATGAGTCTTTAGCAATGCATTACGCTGTTGAAAGCTGTAGTAGAGAAGTTGTGAAGGCTTTGCTTGAACTCGGAGCAGCTGATGTTAATTACCCGGCAGGGCCCGCGGGGAAAACACCGTTGCACATTGCGGCTGAAATGGTCTCTCCCGACATGGTGGCTGTTTTGTTAGACCACCACGCCGATCCAAATGTAAGGACGGTCGGTGGAATCACTCCTCTTGATATCCTTAGAACACTGACCTCGGATTTCTTGTTCAAGGGGGCAGTTCCAGGATTGACTCACATTGAACCGAACAAGTTAAGACTTTGTCTCGAGCTTGTTCAATCCGCTGCAATGGTTATATCTCGAGAAGATGGAAATAATAGCAACAATCACAATAACGATAACAACAACACTATGTACCCTCATATGAATGAGGAGCACAATAGTGGAAGCAGTGGAGGGAGTAATAATAATTTGGACTCAAGATTAGTTTACCTCAATCTTGGAGCAGGTACGGGTCAGATGGGTCCGGGTCGGGATCAAGGAGATGACCATAACAGTCAGAGGGAAGGTATGAGTCGGCATCATCATCATCATCATGACCCATCTACTATGTACAACCACCATCATCAACATCACTTCTAGTTCTCTATTAGTCTTTCTATGATATCTCAACCATTAAGGCTCAAAGTATATTTGTTAATTTAGTTCTTTTATCTTCTATATAACTTTGTATATGGAAAATGAGACATTTAACGAGAGTGCGAAGAAAGAAGAGGGGCGTGGACTAATTTTAAGATAATGCGTTCTATAATTTAAAACTTAGGTTTATTTAATTACGTTGCTCTAGAGTTGTATTAATAACCATTTGATTAATTTTGCATTCGATTAGTTCCTTATCTTTACAGTTTCTGCCCTAATTTCTTCCTATTCCATGGTTTCGTGCGTATGTTTGAAAATATACTATAGGCAATTTAATTATTAAGCCGAATTAACAGAAGTTACTAAACCAATAGTGTATGTTCTGGCTTAGAGCCTCAGACCCTCCGGGTTAAAAAAAAAAAGAAATAAAGAAAGAAGAAACTATTGTCATTTTTTATATAAAAAATATTTTGTCCTGTTGAGAAATTTTTATTCGAAATGTTAAATCTTTCACAATAATAGTTTTACATGATTTTGTTTTATTCGTGATTCGAGAACTGTCTTTTATTGAAGTTTTTGTATGTATTTGCATCACCAGTGTCTAATCGGGTAATAAATATAATCATATTAGGCCATTAGCTACATACACACAACACAAATTTATCCTTCGTTTTCTTACCCTTCAAGAGTTTGATAGTTTCTAATTCTAACTCTACTAATTATTTTTAAACATATACTATACACTACAAAATACAAATAACTTCATTTTTATAAAGAAAATAGAAATAACTTACCCATTGATGTAGTAAAAAGGTCAGGTTTTAACAAATAATATATGTGGGGGGGGGGGGGGGGGGGATTATGAACTTTAATAATGAGAGTATACATTGATTGGTAAACTTAGGATGGAAGTAATCGGGTGTTCATCTCTAACTTAAAATTGAAACATCAACTCTTTTGTGGTGTAAAGATTTAGGCGACGAGATTGAGACATTACATGAGGAAACACTTTTGATCAAATAAAAACCACACATATAGGTATATGTTTAGTATAATAAAATAAAAATACAAAGTAGAAAAGCCTATATTTATGGGAGTGTCAATGTCATCCCTACAATGTCGAGCCCAATCAGTGGTCAGTGGTCGTTTTATACCTCGCTTTCATTGCAAATAAAAATATTTTTTGGCTGTATTATTTTATTTTCCCCATAACTATTTTTCCACCCTTTTTTTTGCCTGTCTATAAGTAGCCAGCAAGATGAATATGCGAAATATATAACACTTGAAAATTTAGTTACCATAAATTTAAAACTGTTTAAAAAACTAATCATTTTAAATAAAGTTTGTGAAAGAATTTTAATTATTAATAATTAATAACTATACAATAAATCAAATATTAAATTATTTATATATGATTGTAGGGAGGGAGAAAGAGTGATTATATAAGGTGCACCATTGTTAGGGTAAGCCGAAACGATATCTATTAAACAGAGCATTAGAACTTGCTGCAATGTTCTGGAACTGGAAACAAAACTTTGTGTTCCGATTTGGTTCTACCACCGACGAAGATACAATCTTTCCCCAAACCATAATTCTTACAATAAAGGTGTTGGTCCATTTCAGATCACAGCTTTGGGATATCATATATATATATATATATATCTGTGGGTGGGATAATCATTATTTGAACAGAGCAAAGGTAACAATTAAGAAATATATGTAAACAAATGAAAAAAAATCCAAGTCAAGGCTGAAAACACACAACTTATATAAAAGCATCATGTTGTATAGAGGAACCAAGTCACTTCTTGCGAGGTAAAGCTGCAGCGATTTCACCAGCAATGAGGCCAATGGCTGTAGCAGTGATGCCTATCCCAATAACAACATCTGCAATAAGGACCAAACAAAGTTTCAGATCAGATCAATGTTCAGAATAGTGAAAGGAATTGAAAATGGCTTTCAATTTCATGAACCCTCTGCGATTTTGTCTACAATGACTTTCTTTAAGACTGACTAAAGCTTGTCTCCAATCAGGTTGAATCTATGGAAACCAACCATTAAAAGAGTAATAAGTAGAGATAACATTTAACACCATGAGCTTATTAATAGGGTTGTGAAAAAGATATGAACCTCGATACAACGTTCCACGAGCTACCTGCTCTTTGAGTATTCCCCAGTCCAGTAATATCCTTGAAAGCATTAACATTTTTTTTATCATTAACACATTTGTTCTTTAGCCTCTTTCTCACACCCCTGAAAGCAAGCGTTAGAGAATTAGGTTACGTGGTGTATAAGTAACATTTTGAAAGGTATGAAGCTATCTGGCATAAACCATTCAGCTGCTAAGATATTTGGTAACGTTCAACAGAGAGATCTTGCTTTCACTGATAATCCAAGGAAGAGCAATCATAGAGAATTCATATAAAAAAATTCACACAAATAACCAAAGAAAGGAAATCAGAAACTTACAACGGAGTCGAAGAAATTTCCGATTTTTGAACCCACTGATTTGAGCCGATTCGATATACGGTTGAAAATTCTAACTCTGTTTCTCGTATCTTAATTCTTAAATAGTGACGAGAAAGAGGGACTAGACCTGCAAGGCCAGAAGAATATTCTTTAGTTTGAAATTGTAACAAGGACCCTGGTTTTTTTTAGCTTCATACAATTACCCCTATACTTACGTTTACTTAAGAACTTTCGAGATATAATTTATATGGTAACAAAAAAGTCGTGATTGGCAAGCAAGAAGAGGGCTTTTGGGCAAGCAAAAGGAGTCATATCAATTGAAGAGCTTTTTTCAACCCAAGAGTTTTTAACACAAATAATAAATGCATATAAAATTCCTTATCTTCTGCTCTGCTATTTGGTAGCAAGCACAATATCAGATATGCAATTGTTCGTTTATTTATACCCCAAAAAAAAAAAAAAAATTTGGTTTCATATAAATCACTCATCATTTGTCTCAAGTGCTGATTGTAATACTTCTTCTAGATACTTTTCCGCGGCTGCAAACTGTCTTTTCTTGTCTTCGATTGCTAGTGCAGCCAGAGCTTTGTCCTGTTTCAAGAAATGAGTAAGCAATCTACATCTACTGCGAACCAGGACTAGCAATGGCCAATAACAAAGAGGAGATTGATAATGCAGATCAATGAGTTTTAACAAGGCTTGGAGAACCAGAGAAGAAGATTACCGGAGGTAAATCCTGGTAGCTTCTGAGAGTATCAAGTACTGGCTTTGTCATCTTCTCTAACTCCTTTCGGTGCTCTGCCATTTCTACCAACTCCCTGTGGCTGATCTTAGGAGTGTAGCCAACACGGTTGAGCAATCTCTGCTACCCAGAATATACATAATAAAAGAATTATTATCAACCCTTCACTCTGACTCTGTCAGATTTTTGAAAGGAGCCAAATTCTCCATATAATCACAATAAACCACTAGCAAGAGATTAGCATCCAAAAATTTCTCATTGCATCTAACACTTTTTTCCTGCATTGTAAAGTGATAATACTGTGCTAAGTAGCATCATCACTGCAGTTCTTATATGATGTACATCTTATCAAAGTTCTGCTTATGATATTACAAACTCAAATTAACTTTAGCCCTGGAATAACCTCTTTGAGCTACTAGCAAGAAAATAATTCAGCTTCTAAAAGTTTGTTCCAGGTTTTACATAAAGGTATATGACTCTCAGTTTAGTTTAGTTACAACGAAAGGAGTATTAAGAAACTGAAAAAGAAGGCATTGCTTAATGTGCCAAATCTACCTCATAATCCTTATACTGCTTTATGTACTGTTGCTCCTTAATTGCCATTACTTCCAAATTTGTTTTCCAATTTTGCATCTGTGATTCACAAGGGACTACATCGTCTTCTAGCTGTGCAAGGATTCTGTAAAAGCTCACAAAGATAAAATCAATATGTCTCTTCTTACCAAGGGAAAGGTTTGAACAGCAGGGAGATCAAGTTTAAAGTTAACTCTAATAATGTCTTAATCACGAATCTTACTTCTTTAAATACGTAAGCCTCTGTATGGCTTTCCTTGTATAATCAAGAAGAACATTGGACTCCTTTTGTGCCTTGGCCCTTTTCTCCTCCACTCCAGTCTTCCTAAGAGAAATGTCTCCCATTGCTACAAGGAAACTATACAGACGTCGTCTGAATCAGCTTCACAATCCAAAAGAGAAACACATCCTATAAAAGAGCTAAAATTGAACTAAACCTGCTGAGTTCAGTGTCCCTTATGTTGAATAAATTAGCCACATTTGCAAGAACTTGAGCTGAAGAGAGCACATTTGATGGTAAGCTCTCTTGTGCCATTCCCGCACTCTCCAATATCTCTCTAATCCTAGCCGCTGCATCAAACACCCAGAGATCTTAGAATTAACACACAAAGCCAATGTTTCCCAAAAACCCAATTGCTTCAAAATTCAAATCCTAGAGATAACAATAGCATAGTAAGAGACGCCCAACACAAGATTCATAGTTGGAAGCAGCAAATTAGAAGCTAATGGAATGGGATAACAAGCAAGTACCTTGAGCACGGTATTCGGAAGCCTTTAGACGAAAATCATTGGCGACAATGCTGGCAGCCTGAGATTTGGCTTGAGAAGCGGTGGCGAGATTATACAGATGGGCAATGCTTCGATGAGTGTACTCGAAATTAGGAACTTCTTTGCCGGCGGCTTCGAACTGAGAGGTCAGCCACGCCTTCACCTCCGCGATCCGAGCGGCGTCAGAACCGCACTTGGTTTCGTTCACTGTAGCGGGATCACCGATGACGTCGCTCATCGTCTATCAGAATGAACGGTGTCAACTCAAATGATACAGATCTAACGAAGAAGAAAGCAGGAAGAACTCAGTTATAAATTTGAAAATTTTGTGTGATGCGATCTCGTTTTCTTCAAACGTAAAATTTCTAATTTTTGGGAAAGAAGTCATTAGTTTATGTCAAGGAGTGATGCTATTGGTGGATTTTTGAAATTAACAATAAAGTTTATCAAAAATCACAAAGTTAAGACAACTAACCAAAAACAATTTCAAAAGTAATCATATTATACCGATTCTACTAAATTTATACCGTGTGGTTTATTGACTGGTCATATCACCCTCGTTTATGTTCCCATTTTGGTTGTGAATTCTGCTTAAATCAGATCAATCAACCAACTTCTTTTCTTTTTTTTTGGGTCAACCAATTTAGGTTCTGAAATCTAAATATAAGAGGTTGATCTAATAAATTTTCATTGTCTTTGTTTTTGTTGCAAACTTAATTTATTTGGAGTTTAGTTTTCAGTTAAGTGTTCGATTAATCTTTAAGGGAAAAAGAGGAAGTTTTTTGTATTGATATGTTGAAAAAGGTAAAACGACGAAAATGATTTGGGAGCTTTGTAACATTTAGGTGAAAATCACGATTGACCATAAATATATTATTATGCGATTCTGCATGTTAGTAATCACCCAAAATATCATAATGCTTTGATGATTTAATGCTTATCTTAGCTGATTTTTCTGTGTTAATGAAACATGACAAGATTTTATCGGTGTGTTTCTTTTGTCAGGTTTTGTTTTGTTGAACTATTGATGTCATACTTCTGTTCCCATATAATTTTTTATAAAAAAATAAATAAAAAAATGTAAAAGTTTTTTCAAACCACTAATTTTTCAGCAGTTATACGTTTTGGTCCCTCTCTCCCTGTATCTCATTTGTTCTTGAATTTTCCATCTTCAGCAAAATCTTCCTTCTTCTTTTCCTAACTAATTTTTATATTTTCCTCCAAAGATTTCACTTTGATCCACATGGGATCAAGCTTGTGTTGCTCTCGCCATCCAAATACCATCGAAACTACCACCGGCAACATAGGTGACCAGAACTGGCAAAACGGCGGTATCAACTTTCTATCGGATACAAGCACCTTCTCCGTGAAGGAGCAAGAGCATCAACTTAAGGCGGCCAGACTGGAGGAGCAAAGGCTTGGCCGTGAAGCTGAGAAAGTCAACACGTGGGTCAAACATGAATCAGCCAGATTCGACCATCTTCAATAGTTGACCATTGCCTTCCTATGTTATTGTAAATTGGTATGTGTATATCTATCTATACGAACAACACACTAATTATTATCAAACTTGTTTGATTTATGAAACACAAAAAGTTTAAAACATGATACAGATTCATTGCTACACACAAAAGAGCTGAAATTATAAACAAACGAGATTACGAAACGCATCGGTATGAAACATGCGATTCATTGAGCTCGCCTTTGTATGTGACCTTCACGACTTACCCTTTCTTTAGTCCATAGTATCGCACAATCGCGTCATTCTCCGGTAACACAGGAAGCTAACAAAAGGGAAAACATAAAAAAAAAAAAACGGTTTAGCTCAAGAGTTCGTAGCAATGATCCGAGTACATAAACTTGCTTGCTTACTTGTTTCTCTTCGATACTGAACTTGTTGAGAAGTGATTCCTTCTCTTTATCATTCAGAACCTCATGTTTTAGTCTCAACACATGTTTGGTTACATTAATCAGCAAATCGGTTATCTAACAACAAAACAGGCAGCGACCAATATGTTATGAACCTACTGAGCATTAAGTACAAGTAACGCATAGCCTAACAAGGTACCGAAGATAAAGATATATATACCTGGAATAACTCTACTTTGAATGAGTAAAGTTCAACGGCTTTAAGAGCTTGATTTGTAATATGATTTTGCAGAACCAATATCATTCCGGTTATACTTTCTCGGCTAAGTATATCTGCCACAATGCCGCGAATTTCATTAACTTTAACCATACCACTCTCGCAAAACACAAAAGTATACAAGAAAACGAACAACCAAGTGCGTTAAAAGAACACAATCAACCAAACATTATATATATTAAGTCAAAAGTATAAATATATCTCTAAATTCTTCTTCTTTCCTTCACAACAACATAAATCAAACGTATCCAACCACTAAAGACAACACTTGTTACAACGAACCAATCCATTCTCATTACATCCATTGCATCTCTTAAACCCATCTTCTTGTTCCTCAAACACTTTAGTACTACCGCCACAATTAGTACACGGCACAAACCTTGCATCCCCACAGATTTCGCAGGCTCCCATGGATTCACAAGCAGGAAACTCTTTTAACATCTCTCCTAATTCGCCTCCATCGTTGAGTTTCTTGATCTCCTCAATTCCACCAATGTGCATGCCTTTTATAAACACCTGAGGCAAACAAACTGGTTTCTCTAGACCGAGTGAATTCTGTAGCTCTTTTCTGTAATTGGATTCCATTGAGATATCACGTTCCTCTACCGTAACCTGAAACCCTCTCAATATCATTCTAACACAACAGCAATCCTCATAAGTCTTTCGAATTCCCCTGAGGCTAGTGAAGTACAATACTATCTTGTTCTTGTTGGTGTCTTCTGTTTCAGGCAATCTTGATTTCTCTTGTTCTTCCAAATTCTGGGAACTCAGTGGGCTCGAAGATACAGATTCTGGTAAACTGATTAAAACCGAGTGATTTGAGTGGCCATTGCTACTCTTCTTGCCAAGTTGTCGGGAAGACAGAGCTCTTTTGTAAGATGAGATAATTTTAGGATCTAAATCAGAAAGAAATGATTCTTCAGACATATGTTTCCACAGAGGCTGCTTAGGTTTAAAAGGCAATGATCTCCAATCTTCCTCATCATCTTCCATTTTCACGAATTCGTAAGATTCGTCCAGTTTCAACGCAGACCCATTACTACCAACGTCTCGATCCACGATGGGTTTAGAAAAAGAATCAAACTTTGCGGCGGAACTACGCTTACTTGTATCGGAATCAACAGAAACGAATTCGTCTTCTTCGAGGCCATTCATGAGATCCCATGTGTTAATCACTGAGTCAGGAGACAATGAGTCGCGTGAATCCTCTGTTTCGATCTTAAACTTGTTGTTCTTCCCGGATATGGGAATATGAGGCAATGTTTGTCTGTCGGATGCTTCATCCTGATCGGGGAGGAGAAGAAAACCGTAAGTGGTGGATGTGAGTGAGACGAAATGGTGCGTATCGCCTTTTGTAGCCGGTGGATGATGAATTGACGGCATCGGAAATGAGAAAGCTCTCGGGACCGTCTTAGACGATGATGAAGATCGGAATTGGGAGTTAGAATTCGTCTCCAGAGGTGAATTCAAAGCTGAAGAAGAAGAAGAAGAAGAAGAAGAAGAAGAAGAAGAAGAAGAAGAAGAAGTTGTTTTAGAAGCAGAGGAACCCATAATTTCGAAGCAGAGAAAAAGAGAAGAAGGAATGTAGTTTTGTACACTCTTTTCTGGGTTTCTTGTCTTTATCTTTTGTCGGAGAATATAAAAGAGAAAGAGAGAGAGAGAATACAGATGGAGAGGAGCTGTCTTGGTAAGTAAGTTGGAGCTGGAAGATGGTGAAAACACTAAAGAAGACGATGGTGATGTTGATTCGACGATATCGAATTTGAGATGATAGGATAATTATGGAAAGTATCTGTTTTGATCCTAATTTTTAGAGCTTAAATTCATATGTTAATTATATAATTAAACCAAATAGTATTATGTCAAGATCCTCAAAAACTGCATAATTTATTTATTTGAACTAGCCCAAAGACTTCCATTATAATATTTTTGGAGGAAAACAGAGCAAATGATATTCAACCCTATAATAACGAAATAATTTACTTTTAAATTAAAAAAGAAAATACCTTTTTGATGTAGTTTTTTTTTTTAAACATAGTTATGGTGATATACTCTGGTTTATTTATAATTTTGATTACATTGTTTATCTCTGAGCTGAAAGTATTTATAAACTGTAAAGACCGATATTTCTTGGTTGTCCCAAGACAATAAGTAACTACATGTGTAGACTAAAAAACCAATATTAACATCAGTATTTAAATTCCAGCACATACTAATGTAAAATGTTGGAATTAAGTTTACTATTGTGTAGATAGTAGATACATTGTACTATAATACAATGGTACTTTATGTTAATATGAGAATAAACGCGAAACTGAAATGCACAAGGCACACTCATCGACGATTCCTTGGTACTTTGCCTTTTAGAAAGAGAAGCAAAACTATTTAAAAAATAAAGAAAAATGCTGTTGGAAAAAACAAAATAAAGAAAAATATCATAAACAAAAAGTAATGTGGGCAAAAGAAGGAATTTAATTTCTTTTATGTATAAAAAGAAGGAAAGCTTGGTAACTTATCCGTAAAGAAAGACGCGCTAAATTAGTTAAGAATAATTCAAGTTGTAACTTATTACCCCAAAAAAAAAAAGTAACTCATAGACTTGTTTGCTCATTAAGTCATTATTTCTTCCCGTCAAATTGGACTATTCATGATTCTACAATCTCCATTACAATCAGATCATGAATAATATCACCAGAATCTGATTTATATGTTCTTGTAAATCTTTGAGCATCTGAACCAAACCCAGCTAAATCTCAGCGAATGTAACTCGTCAGCTGAATTAATAAAGTAGAAATTTACATTTCACTGATCACAACACACTTTGAAATAGTTCATTTTTGGAAAGAAGAAGGAGAAGCAAACATCAATATGACATACATTATTCACTCAACCAAATTTTCAGAAACACACATACATTGAATTTTTAGACGTATTATTTATATGTCAATTACATTTTAAATCAAGCAAACAATGATCTTATATATATTTATATCTCTCCTCTATAAACCCAAACTTTTCAATCTTTGGGTTTACGAGTGATTCCGAGACCAACAAAAGTTTAGTAAGAATAAGGCAATGGAGAATGTAGAATCGATCATCCGACATGGAAAGAAGCCATTTCTCTGTTTCTGAGAGAACCGGCGATCTCGTCGGCGATAGATAAACATGTGAATATCCAGCCACTCAGAGCAAACCATACAGATTTCGTCAGATGCATGGCCATTTCCAAAGGCATAGCCATTCTCTCCCTCTCTCTCTCTCTCTCTCTCTCTCTCTCTCTCTCAGTTTTCAATTCATTTGGCTGAACAGAGAAAAAACCATTGGAAACTGGAAGAGAAATATGAACAGAATATTCGCCACGTGCCTTACGTGAGGATCTTTCTAGCAATAATACGTCGACACGTGTTTATCCTTCTCACCAGCCGTGTCTCTTTCTGGCCAGTTAGGACTTAGGACTTAGGAGAGCGTTAGGGGACACGTCACTGTTCGACCAATCAATTCGACCTTAACAGAGAAGATCTGGATCCGACCCGAGCCTGGTATATATTTTGCAAAATGTGATACCCGACATTTCCTCAACCAACCAATAATTCCCCATATAATTGGACCTTTTTTGTTTTCTTCTACAATTTCACATGAAAGCTTAAAAATTTACAACCTAACTTTTGGTATTTTTCACCTAATTTTAATTAATACTGGGTAGTTCACAAAACAACAGAAAAATAAGTAAGCGAACATAAATATCATTTTATGTAATTGTTTTACGAAACAACCCGAGTTATAAAAGTTATTCTGTGAAAATTAATAAAAAAAGTAAAGGTCCAATTGTGTCGGCTCAATGGGTCATAGTGGGCTCGGAAGGCAATGGCCTGTAATCCTTCCACCGTCGAAAGAGGGAGGTGGACGCTGCTCTGTGAAACCAGCCTCACGCGGTCTCCCCCACTCTAAGAGCCACGAAACCCAAGCCTTCGCTCAAGCCCCGTACTTCATCTCCCGACCTGGAATGGGCAAACCGGAATAAAGCCAAACCCAAACCCGGCCCAATGAGATCGACTCAATGTTCCTTCACCTTGTTGTCTCCACATGGATCACATGCCCGCGTTACAGAGCTCGACGTGCATAGTTTACTAAATTATCAGTTATATACTACTAAGAAAAGTTTTGTATTCCCGATGTGGGACAATAGAGTTCGTTTTGAATGGGGTCAAATCAGAGATATTACTACAGCACATCATCTAAGATAAAATAAAATCTATCTAAACAATATCAAGAATATTATGAAAATATATCATGTTGAGAAACACGATATTCTCGGATCCTCAACATTATAAATTACAGTTATTAGGTGTTTTCAGCTTATCCAATCTATCTGATGTTATATAATCTCCAGGTATATTCTTACTTATATGAGAAGAGAGAATCTTAAAGTTTGGATAGTCAATCATATTTTCGGTTTTGAAAGTTGAGGCATGGCTTATATCTACAATTATTAAGCTAGTGAATTATGTAGCAGAGGTCTATAAAAATGTCAGTTTTCATAAGATTTTATACTGATTCTCGAAAAGCTCCAATCTTTGCTATAGTTTTGGGTTTTGGAATTTGGTCTAAGTTTACTGTCCTTAAAGCTAGTGAATGTAATAAAGAAACTTCCCAAACACGTAGTTGGTTTAAAAAAAAAAACAAGAAAGCTTTATCTAAGGGAGAGAAGCAAATCCAACTGCTGTTTGCAAATTTCTTTCGTCACTTCACTCTCATATTTGCTCTTCTCTTTCAGAGACCTCTTAGACCCTTTGGAGATCGTGTTGGATTTGAGCCATTGTTAGTGTCCCATCACCTTAGTGGAAATAAAAGAAACAAGTAGGATAAGAGATGATAAAATAATAGGCTATAGCATGAACAGAGTGTTAGTGTTAGAAAAGGGGTTTGCTACTTACCATTACTTGGATTGTTGAAACCCGCAGATTCAGTTATTACTCCTACCAGCCCATTGTAGCTTACTCCGTTTTGCAACCAGTTGTTGTTTCCTTCATATTGCAGCTCGCTGTTGCTTACTCCATTTTGAAGTGTTGACAGTTCTTCTAGTATGAAGGGCTGTTGCAGCTGCCCTTGCGGTTGGTATTGACCATATAGGTCTTGTAGCTGATTCTCGGATTGCATTACCCCTATGTTGCTTCCTCCTTTTTGCTGCCAGTTATTGTTTCCTCCACGTTTCAGCTCACTGTTGCTTACTCCATTTTGAAGTGTTGGCAATTCTTCTAGTAAGAAGGGCTGTTGCCGCTGCAATTGTGGTAGGTATTGTACATATAAGTATTGTAGCTGATTCTCGAATTGCATTACCCCTATGTTGTTTCCTCTATGTTGAATCCCGTTGTTGCTTACTCCATGTTGAAGTGTTGGCTGCTCTTGTTGTGAGAAGTTTTGCAGCTGCAATTGCGGTAGGTACTGTCCATTTAGCTGATTCTCAGGTTGCATTAGTAGTTGTGGTAAGTCCAGAACCGGAGAATTTAGGCCGTTTAATCCAATATCGCCTCCAAACTCCAATGTAGAAGGGTCTTGTGGCATATTAGCCGCTTGTGCAATGGTTGGAGCTCCAATATCTATGGGGAAAGAAAAAAAGAAAAGGATTCATGCAAATGCTCACGTAGAGTAGTTGAGAAAAATGAGAGAAAGAAAGAAAGATTCAGTATTTTCTTTACAAGCAGGATTATTAGATGAAGACCATTGAGCAGTAGTTGCTGGGGAAACAGTTGAAGCTGCAGGAGAGATATCTTTGAAGAAAAAAACAAAAGAATGATGTAAACAAAATGCTTTAATGTAAAAGAGAAAGGTTGAGTCTTTTGTTTACAAGTAATACCATTAGGTGAAAACCATTGATCAGTAAGTGCTGGTGCAGCGGTTGGAGCTCCAAGATGGTTATCTATGGGGAAACAAAGTAGATTGATTCATAAAAATGCTCAAGTAGAAAGTGTTAAAACTATTACAGATAAAGAGAGAAAGAGATTGAGTCTCTTCTTTGCCAGTAAAACCATTAGGTGTAGACCATTGATAATGATGAACATTAGGAATCTGCGACTGGTTTACTATAAAAACAGAGAAATAGAAGAACTCTGAGATGTCAAAAGTGCAAAAAATTGAGTTTTCGAGCAATATTACCAACTATTTATCTTATGACTTTACCTGTTGGACCATTTGATTCAGTCAATGGCAAGCTTGAAGGAATCACCTCTGGATAAGGTACACAATGCAAGAAGCATCAAAGAAAAAAAAAACTAACTTTCAAAAAGTATCGCACTTTAAAGACATCAATAGAGATCTTTACCAGGTGCGCTAGCTAGTTTATCCAAAATACGAGTTCCTTCAGGATCTTTACAAAGAAAATTCAAGATTGCAGGAGCTACAAAGACAAAAAAAAAAAACGAATCATTCATAAAACCGATCAGTAAATCATCCATAAGAAGAATGTGGTGCTTGTGTTATACGTACATGGTTGAGCACAAATATCAATTTGTCCACAATCGATCATCATAGCTACTTGCTTAGCGAGCAAATCATTGAACATATTTATCTGACGAGTCATCTCGAGTTTAAACTGGTAGTGGTTGAAAAACTCTGGACTCTCTCTTTGAAGCTGCTCCCAAACTAATATAAGAAAAAAGAAATTCGAAAGTTTTACAAAGAATCAAGGCTAAATAGAAACAGAGATGATAAGATATGTACTTATTTTGGTGAGATGGTGGCTAATCTCGTGTTTTTCTTGTAGACATGTCACCGTTTCATCAAAACTCATATACTTCAAAATACAGCTTTCGATTTTGTTCTTTACCTAAAACAAAACAAACAAAAAACACGATGAAACAGAGTAAGGTACGAAGCTTCAGAGAAGCATGGAAGAGTTTGTGTAGAAAGGATCATTATTACGTTGTCTATGATCTCTGAAGCATTGGGGCGGGTGAAGGAAGATTGTGATGACATGATTCGCTCATAACTTTGGAGGGAACCTGGAAAATAGAAGATGAGTCTCTTTAGGAAAAGAATATTTAAAGATTCAGTTATGGCTTTTTACTATATACAAGGAACCACTAGCGATATTTTCGCCGATCTGTTGGATACTAAGTTTAATACAAGTAGGATTAGGATTTAGGAATGCGTGGATCTAGCGAAAACGTGAGATTAAAAATAATAATTAAAAATAAAACCTGATTTTCAGTTATTTTTTTGTTGATCTTTTGTTTTCATCGAAACAAGATCGAGAAGATTCAAGATATTTGATTCTTCACATTATTTCGCATCATATACATGAATTACGAATTTATGATGCTTTCATTGTTTAGGACTTGTCTGAATATTCCAAAATATATTTATGAGTTTTCCTAACAAATTCGTAAAACTAGAATAACACCAGGTTTGTGTTTTGGAATTAATTTATGCAAACTTTTTTAACTCATGAAATTATCTGAAAAAACTATAAATATAAAATCCTAATTTCTAGTAAACTTTACAATTGTGGATACCCCTACAATTTAGGTATTTAAAGCCAAGAAAATAGAAGTGGTTAATCTATTATTATACACTGTTTTATTGACGTAAAAGTAACGTAAAACAACTCACAGTTTTTTAGTTTATTTAAAACAACACAACTTTCTTTTTTTTAACTAAAATTATTACCAATTTTTTTTTTGGATTTTGACTATTTAAAAACATTATGGACCTCATAAGCTGCTACACAATTGGACCCGCTATGTGTGATGGTATTACTATTACACAAGTGACAAGTCCATAAAATGCTTAACTAGACAAAATTCATCTTTTTAGAGATAAAATCAAGAACTCAATCAGATGAAAAAGAAGTGAAGAACAAACAAAAAATAAAAAGAGAATACAATAATGAAGCTTTAAGACCATTTAGTAAATTTTTATTTACTCTTATGTTGTCCTGATACCAAAAACAAGAAAAAAACATAAACAAAATTGGGAATTTACTGAGTTTCACATAACAAGTAACAACCTTTTTCATCAACATCATCTACATGTATCTCCACTCTTCATTCTCTATAGCAACCATGTATTTACGAGAAGAAACATTCCTACAAAAGAACCTATGAAAACTCTAAGACATAGTTTTGAATTTAGAAACACAAAAGAATGAAAGTTTCAAACAGAGGTTGTGAAATCATTGTATTTAGCACGTGATCGATCTGTAGATATCACTTCTTCCATTGCTTTTCTCTTATTACTACTCAATATTGGTTCATGTTGTTCGGATTCAAGTTCTTGGTGGAGAGGCAAGATCTCAATTACTGATGAATCTGCCTGTATAGAAACTACATTCTCTTCTTTGGCTTGTTTCTCATTTTCTTTCTTCAGCTTGGTTTTCATCATATGAGGTTTCAACTTGGTAAGATCAGATAACTTTACTGGTTTCAAGAAAAACTCTTCAGCTCCTTCTTCCAAACATCTGTCATTTATATCAGTACTAAAGTTTCAGATCCATTTGCAAGAAATAATTATTTCCTGACATAGTTTTTTGAATTGTTGTTCGGACCAAAGAAGCAAATAATTAAACCCACTTGACTAATGCTCATTAACAAAACAATGACTCAAATTAATTAAGAGAAAAAAAACAACAACAGAGGTTTACCTGGAGATTCTTGCAGGAACGTTCTCAGATGACATTATTACAACAGGTATGCTTTTAAATGCCGCTGATTCCTACACAATCATATCATTTTCTCTAAATTTCTTAGGAAAACAAATTGTTCTTAACATACAATGGTGAGTGGGAAAATATTCTAAAGAGATAATGAACATTGACATTCTCATTTAAAAACAAAAGAGAAAACCTTTATTTATTTTTCTGGAAAACGAATTTCTCAAAGGTGGAAAAGACAGCAACCCAAAATGAGAAAAAACTTAGGTGAAACCGAAGAGATACCTTAACTTTCTTGAGCAAATCATAACCAGTCATGCCAGGCATACAGTAATCTGTAATTATTAGATTTATTTCAACTTCCTGTCCAAAATCACAAACAAACAATTGTCAGAAAAGAAAAAGAAAAAACAGCTGTAACATGACAAACAAAAACTGAACCTGCTGATGAGTTTCAGGTGATGTAGAGGTCGCATTTGGGTTATCGCTCTCATCGCCTGCTCTCAAACCTAGAAATTCAAGAGCTTTCGAGCCTGAATCAACTGTAGTTACTGCAAAACATACCAACAAGAATAAGAAAAAAAAAGAAAGAAGAAGTTTTGTTTAGTATCTTTATCCAATACCTAGCGTAAAGATTTTGGCTTTCTTTATTCTTTCTAATCTACCTTGACATGAAGACTTTTGGAGCAATCTCTCTATCATTTTCCGATCCAAGAGACTATCATCCACAGCCAAAACATGGAACTGTGACTCTGTTTCCAAACCCATTGTATCCAAAATTTTAAGATCTGATTCTATAATCTACAAACCCAGATACAAAATTTCTTGCTTTTTTCTCTCTTTAAAAATTCTTTATTTTCTCCCCCGGAAATGTTGAGAGTTCTCAATGAGTGTATGAGAAATAAAAGGGCTTGTATCTTTCACCTCAAATCTCGGGGAGGGAGAAAAAGTCGAGAAGGAAAATAAAATTAAAATTAATTACGGATCTAAGCAAGTTTTGAGGGATGAAAGTAATTTTCTAAGAGGACAACAATATAAAGAGATTAAAGAAACTTGATAATGAATAAAATAATGAAAAGAAATCTATATGAAGATTTTAAAGGAGTTGTTTATCCCACCAAAGACGTATTTAAGATAAGAGGATGAGGGATTTAATTTATATTTCTTTATATATTTTATGTTTACTTCCTATTTAGTATTTACTACCACGACCACATGCATTGCTATTGGTGATTTTAACAGCTAATAGATGTTTTAGAGCTTACTAATTAAAGAAAACCCCTTCTTTTTATCTAACTTTCAAACTCATTTGTATAACGATTTTTTTGTTAATCGAAATATTTATACTTTTGGTTTACTATATTATAGTATCTAAACTGCTGAGATGTCACTGATCAAATAATTATTGAAGTTGAACCCAATTAAAAATATTTGAAATTGGTATTCGAGGCAGGGACGAATATTCGGAAGTGCAAGTAGTGTTACCCGGGGTTTCGGATGTTTTCTTTGTACGTCAAGTTTTATTTGTTAATATATTTGTTAACACAATTAACTTTGTTTAATTTGAAACTTAACACAAAACTTCTATATTATCTGAGATGGTCCTGACTGAGAGAGTCACTGTAAAATGTTTTCGCAGTCGGACCACGAAGATTATAAAACTCATCGTCCTTATTTGTATTTTGCATTTATCATTTTATGTTGTGTGGTTTGTGGATTCATGCGAGTTGATGTGACGTGTAATGCTGCGTATCATGTACTTATTGGACGGTATTTTTATGTTTGTTTTTTTTGGTTAAAGGTGTAGTTCTTCTGGTACTTGTATTGTCTCTGTATTCTATGGGTATATATATACCCATAAATTTTAGTTTTTATGATAGTCTCAGTTTCTGGGTTTACTATATATCTCCATCATATAATCGCAGGAAAAATGTAATTGGGCGAGATGTGGTTGGAAACATTAAAAGCAGTGAAATATTGGATCATGTGATTTGTAAGAGTAAAAACTGTAAGAGATAATAATAATAATAACAGATAACTGAATTTTACCCGCGGAGCTTATCCTAATACACTTAGTTGCTAATGTCAATAAAAGTATACTTAGGAGTTAGATTCGTTGGCAAAGGAATATGAAATTACTAGCGGTTAGGTAGTGCGGTAGTGGCAGAGACATGGCAATGTTCACTTGATTCTCTGCCAAAGATTTGCCTCCCATTGTCATACCCATCATCACCATTATCATCGCAATCATCTTTATCTGGACGACACGTATCCAAAGTATGGTATACACTACACATGAAAAGTCCCTCCAATAACCATACTCTCTTATTGGTCTAGTGGGTTCCATGTTGTTCCTCTCACTTTTCCACACTTACTTTCTATTTCTTCCAAAATTTACCATTAAAATGTAAATTTTCCTTTTCCCCCTTTAAATTTCCTGTATTCATTCATGTAAAATGTCAAAATTCACTTCATATATTTATGTTATCCGTGATAAAATGAAAATGTAAGAGTAGCTTTTGATTCGAATATTCGTCAACCTACTATGTTGGCTATGGCATAGACTCCTACCAAAGTTTTTTTTTAATTTGGTTAAAGAAGATTCCTAGTAAATTCAGTTTCTTAAACTAGTACTGCACGTCTAACTCATATATTTATATATATGTAACAAAACATGTTGTATTATTAATCTAATTTTAATTAGTTATGTAATAGATCAGTGCTAAACCAATAATATTATAAAAACTACATGTCAGCATAATTTTCAATTCTTTATTTGAATGAAGCCTAATATATATTCTATCTAGCTATCAAAGAGATAGAGAAGCAAGAGTCAAGAGATCATCATGGCGTTGACTAAAAAGACGATTTGATGAATGGAGTGATCACGAAATTGTAATGCATAATCTGCAGGGAAGACATGCTTTAAATTTCTAGAACCCTAAAAATAGTCGAGGAGATCTTCGATCGAGATCTTGTATCTTTAAACTTCAACATAACCGTCAATGTTTCTTTGATGATAGAGGACCCCTCCTCTTCTTCAACACATTCATAACTTCATCATCACAACTTCGACCATACAATTCTAAAATGGACAAACATAATTTGATAAAGAAAAATGAACAAATTTCAAGAAGAAGAAGTCCATGAATTAGTGGGGTGAATGAAAATATTAAATAGATGTAAATCAGACCTCACATACATTGACTGTAAAAATAACCTAGACTTAGTTTAGAGCATCCGTAAAATAATATTGAATGAAATATGTATTACACTGATTTAAAATAGTTAGAAATAGAAAAGACGGTGACCAGCACATTACCCTGTCTTCGGGCTTTTTTTAACATCAGAATTTAATTAATCAGAAACTGTGATTTACATACTTTTTATGTAATAGATTAGACAGCTGAACAAAAACAAAATAATAATAAATGAATTTTAAAACCCCTGCACTAACAATTTTTGATATGGTATCAATTCCTTCATTCTGATCTCGATGAACCCAAATGAATTTAACTTCAATAAAACGTTTTTAATAGTAGCTCTCTTTTGTTTATTCTCTTGTTCTTAATATTTTTCTTCAGGAGTAACAAAATGTATTTAAAGATAAAATGAAATTAACGGATTGGTGGAATCTTTGTGTCTTTATCAGATTATCATGAGTCGTATTCCGAGGTCATTAGTTGACGACGATACAAACGTTTTTTTGATGATTTATCATCACAAGTCTAGAATCCATGTACATAATAAGCAAACAAAAAGGTAAATATTTGACTTGTTCTACACATACCATCTTCACTCTGAAATATATACAATATTTCCTTTTAAAATTTGCAACATTATAATTTGACTGGTTGAAAGAAACCTATTATATGTAGCTATCAATCAAATCTTATTCGGCGAATATTTAGGATTTGACTTGTAAATTTTGATATTATTTTATATTCGGTACGAAATTATATCCATGTGCATAATATAATAATTTAAGATTGGTGTAAATGCAAAGTCAATGTCACGAATATTTTTAACGCATAGAGACACGTTGGAATGTGACATGAGAGAAGATACGGTGGATTGGATTGCATCTGGTGGCCTCCATCTTTGCTTGTTATTTTAGTAGTTGTTCAAAATGTAAGTTTATTTATTTTCTTGATAAAGTTTTTATGAAACAAATTTACAAAAAGAGTTAGTTGCAAGAGGTTTCTCTTGAGCAGAAATGATTTTACAAAAAAAAAGAAAAATATACAACATTTAGTGTTATTTTCATTGTCTCACTCAAATTCATACTAATATATTGTCTATTGTTAAAAAAAAAAAATTAGGAAGCAATCGCAAAATGGATTGTGCGTCGGGGTCGTCGGCTGGATGCGTATTACGACTTTACGAGTCTAGACTTTAGACATTTTTTTGGTGTGCACAGAGACTAGAATTTAGTTGTGTAATATGATAACTTTATGGAGAATTTGTAACTTAAAATCACCCAATTTTATACACAAAATGAATAAAATGGGTGCGTTATGACTTATGAGTGGTTGTACCCAATCGGTATAATAAGTGACAAAATATGTTATGTATCGATATGATCAAATTATTATATGTATCTATTTGTTGCGGTGTGTATAAATTAGTATCGAATCACGTTAGCTCACGGTGATATCCTCAATAAAAACTAGTTTATATAAAAGAAATGAGCTTATTGAACAAAAAACAGAAAAAAATGAGCTTCGACAAATGAAAAATAATAAATTAAATGAGGTTATGGTCTAAATACGGTGAACCAAACCTCAGCCATTATTTTAAAAGATATGACTGTACGTTGGGATCTAATTTGAGAATATTAACAGCTCGACTTGTCGACAAAAATGAAAAAAAAAAAAAAAAAAACTCGAGTTATAACATGCATATTTGGATCTCTCGATTTCCACCGAGTTCTTGAATAGAAAAATAGTTATATTAGATATGAAAGTATCATGTACTATAATTTGAGTAGACTTTGAGCTGAATCGTTGTTAACTTCGTCTTATGCAATTATAGAAAACATAAAACGGAGATTAGGAGCTACCTCTTAATAAAAAAAAACCGGAATTATTTTACCGATTACCCTACAACATTTAAAAAACAAAAACAACTAATAATAATTCAATCTCGACTCGAGACAAAAAAAAAGGCATAAACTCGCTTCTTCTTTCCCTTTTCACTGTTTGATTACTATAAGGAATAAAAATACACTTGTTGGGCTACATAGTTTTGGACTTCAGTCCGGATGTTTAATATCATGTGTTCGTATCCCATTGATATAAGCCCTCGATCTTACCATAAAAATAAAATATAACCCCTCGCTTACTTAGGTCTTTTAGACCCGGATTATATGAAAAATAAGACTTGATATTCATCAAACACATGATCACATGAGTGGAGACATATAAAAATATGTTCAGGAAACTTAACACAACAACACACAAGAATAAATTCTTCGCACTGATATGAATATTGGGACTCTAGATCCTTTATTTGTAGTGTAACTTTTATTAATTTAAACCAGTTTTGGCTCACTAATGACTAAACCAAACATAACACTACTTGCTGTAAAAACACAACAACGTAGACACTGAATATATTCTGGGGTTTATTTGTAAACAATATGCATCCGAAAATCGTAAATAAGTTCGTTCGTAGCATGTGAGGTTCCAACGCAACTTGTGCATCGATATTGGGCCAAGGGACCAAAAGCCGGGACCCGCGACATATTCGCAAAGTCCCTGGCTACGCTGGTAATATCAGGAGGACCGCAACAGGGGATTTCTGGGCTGCCTTGCATTCCAAGAAAACTCCATTTTGTAAGTTATCTATGATCCACCCGTGGATAGGGAAATTTTTCATGAAGAAGTTGAAGATGGAGCTGTTGGTTTTCTTTTTTAGAAGGAGGGAAGCCTCACGCCGTCTCCGTCAAGCTCTGCGGCGAGACCGGAGAAGTTGTAGAGGTTCTTGAGGACAGTGAAGGGAAAACAATGAAGTTTGTAAGTGAGGTTTAAGAGAGAGATCATAAGCTTTGGTTCGGGTCTGTGTTTCTGCCTTCGGTTTGGGTTCTTGATCTTCAGTGATTTATACCAATATTTATGTTTTTCAATTAGTGCCGTAGTCAGTGGATCTCCACTTGCTTCTACATTACTCTTTTCTCATGGGGTGTGGATTAGATGATAGCCAAAGGTTTAAAGTATTTGTTGTATTCGGTTAGATTTGCAATTAAAATCATCTTATCAAGACTCTTGATCTTATAATGTACTGAAATGTTATTCTTTTTCTTTTCTTTTTTGTTAAAGTAAATATTGGCTATTAATAATGTACTTTTCGGTCAATTCCAAGTGTCAATGTAATAATTTTTATAAAATCCTATACCTACAAGATGGTATAAAACGGATAATTTGTACAACCAAAATAAAATTTAAGCTGCACTGAAGATAAATGTTTATCTTTGTGAGGAATTTATTTTAGGCGGTTTCGCATGGCCCTATCGACAGCCACCTGAGTGAAGCAAAGAATCGAGTTTTTATGTTATAGGAATCGTATTGGGACCAGGTATAGTAACCAGTATAGTTTCAAATTATGTTTTAGATTACTTTTATATCTGAATATATTCTTATAGAAAGAATTTTTTTTTTTAATTGTATTTGTATTACGTGAAAACCAAAATATATTCCTACATAAATTATCAAAAAGAAAAAGATAGTTTTTTTTTTGGTCAAGCAAAGGACAGCTTATGCTATATATATTTATGGTTTGAAAACTTTTCAAAGGTTCACAATAAAATTTGATTTGTAAGGCTACGGACCGGCCTTTGCAGTCCACTATCATATCGCAGGATTATAGTGGGATATCTGTGAACATGAGGAGTTGTTTGAATTTTTTCCTTTAATTGATTCTGATGTTTTTGGAATTGATTACAAATTAAAATAAAAATAAAAGAAAATGGTCAGAACTCAGAAGGCAACACGACGAATAGGTTACCAAGTGGGGCTCATGCTGTTGCCTCTTCAGCCCACTGCCCCTTCTCCTGTCAATTCACTTCCTCCAACTTCCTTTGTTTTTTTTTTTTTTTGTTGCGGTTAAAAGTTATGTTTCATTTATACATATCAACCAGAAAAGGTTCTTATTTTGTTACAAATTAAATTTGTGGGTACTGAGGTACTGATTTCGCTACAGTTTTCTTCTTAAAATTTTGTCTTTGTTTTTAAAAGGGAAATTTAAAACAAAACAAAAAAGTTTCAAAATTGTAACGCTTTTCTTATCCGAAGTTAGATTTATCTCTGCGAGGAAAATTGTAAAGTTATTCCTAACCAATTAGACAACATATCTGCAGATTCGGATGGGGAAAAACTAAAAAGTAGAGAGTGTAAGATATAGCTCAAAAATTTGAGTACAATGAAGTAATTGTGACACCCTCACCCTCAAATCCAGGCATTTGCAAGCAATCATACCATCTACGTGTACATATGCCAAATAAAAAATGTATTATTTTCATCTTACTAAAGCTATTTCACCTTTAAAAGGAAATGTTCGAACAGAAGAATAACAAACCAATAGTATTACAGCTCCGCAAATCCCAAGAATATAATAATTCCCCCAAAAATATATTTTGACACGAATTCAACAAGAATAAAAAAATATTTATTATTTCTGACACCTTATGTATATAAACAAACATATATAACTCTTACCACAAAGTCACAAAACAGTACACGAGAAAGAAATCGAAAGAAAAATGATGAAACTCATCGGGCTGGTGGCGATATCCGTTGCCCTTCTCTTTAGCCTCGCCGATTTTTCCGGCGAGAGACCTAAACATGGAGAATCTATGTTGACTGTCCATTTCCCTGATTTCTGTCTGATTCCCACCACCGGAGCTTTGGGACCGGAGAGTTTCGTCTTCGATTTCTCCGGCGAGGGTCCTTACACTGGTTTATCTGACGGTAGAATTGTTAAGTGGCTAGCTAATGACAGCCGTTGGATTGATTTCGCCGTCACCACCCCAACAAGGTACGCACTATTTTTCCTTTATCTTTTTTTTTTGTTGTGTTTTGTTTTTCGCTAAGTCTATTTTATTTCTGTTGTTTTCGTTTTGAGTCCTTCAACTGTATCCACTAACTCCTACCGCCACATCGAAATTATTAATTTGAACATCGGGTAATGAAAATACCTTCTTTGTAGTTCTTTCTAATTAACAATGAAGGAATATATTGGGTTGTTTAAGTTTAATCGTTTGATTTAATTTACTACAGATAGTTATGAGTTCCTGACTAATGGAAAGGTACTTATTTGTTTTTTGCATATGTACTTCAACTTTGGTGTGGTCAACTGTCGTTTTAAATTTACAAAATTAACTTTTTTTGAATCACAGTTTGTTAGTTTGGCATGCATGTGAAGTTCCCATTTTTGGGGTAGGGGAATTCTGAAACTCTATTGCATGTGCGTATATGCATAGTTTGACTATGTAACGTAATTTTTTCTTTCATCTTCTTTAAGTATTTTTTACGCTCTCATCTCACGCGCATGTTGTGAAACGTTTGCAAGTTTTTAAGGGATTCAGTTTAAATGCTGACAGCTAAAGTAATAACATAGAAAATGCTGCATTTTTTTTTGTTTTTACTTGGGGTCGAGGAGTAATGAGTAAACGACCATTTCTGTTTTTGGTTTAGTAAAGATAGGAATACTTATATTAGCACTGACTTTTGGTGGTCCAAATTTGTTGGCAAAACTGATTTGAAATATTTCACATAGACTAATAAAAATATAAATATGTATAGGTTCACTACACCACTAATTAAAAGGTGTCGACTTAAAGTATATTAGTTTTGGGCTAAAAAAGAAAAAGAAAAAAAAAGAATTTTGGCTTTAAAAGTTACATTATATACATATATATGAAGTGTTAAAAAATATATACATTATACTCAGGGTTGACCTGACCAAGGGAAAAGAAAAAAAAACCCCCTCAGAGTTGTTAACCTTTACCAGCAAAAACTGCACCGTAGCATAGTTAATTATGATTAGGATTTACAAGTTCAATGGCAATTTATGCTTTCATACAATGCAGAGAAGGTTGTGAAGGCCCGCACGAGCACCAACGAACGGAGCACGTGTGCGGACGACCATTGGGCCTGGCCTTTGAAAAATCCACTGGTGATCTTTATATTGCCGACGCTTATATGGGCCTTCTTAAAGTTGGCCCGAAAGGTGGTGTAGCCAACCAGGTGTTGGATGAGCCCCTCCGGTTTACCAACGGATTGGATATCGATCAGCAGACCGGAGTGGTTTACTTTACCGACAGTAGCTCGATTTATCAACGGAGGTAAAATTCTGGAAAATTTAGTCATCTTAGATAAAGAGCTTCTTTACATGAAAACATGTACAGTAACACATGATATACTGAAATGAGCCTAGTCGTACTCGAATATGATAATTTTGTTTTCCATATAAAGGATAAGTTTATAGTAACTACTCGTTAAACGAGTAAATAGAAATATGATGTAGATGAATATATAATGTAAGAGCGTAAATTAGTCAATTTAATAAATTGAGTTTTAAAAACATTTTTTGTAGGGATTATATAAGGGTGATGATGAGTGGGGACAAAACTGGTAGACTGATGAAGTACGATCCAAAAACGAAACAAGTGACCACTCTTCTAAGCAACCTTGCGTTTCCAAACGGCGTCGTTGTGAGCCAAAACGGTGATTATCTTCTCGTCGTCGAGACTGCCGCGTGTCGGGTCCTACGTTACTGGCTTAATGACACGTCGACGTCTAAATCTCACGACATTTTCGCGGAGCAGCTCCCTGGGTTTCCTGACAACATAAAGAGGAGTCCACGTGGCGGATTCTGGGTAGGTTTGAACACAAAACACTCAAAGCTGACAAAGTTTGCCATGTCGAACTCGTGGTTAGGACGCACAGCTTTGGGCCTGCCGGTGGACTGGATGAAGGTTCATTCGGTTTGGGCCAAGTACAAAGGGAACGGCATGGCCTTGAGGTTGAGCGATGGTAGCGGCGTAGTATCAGAGGTCTTTGAGGGTAACAATGGAAATAAGTGGATATCCATAAGTGAGGTGGAGGAAAGAGACGGAACTCTCTGGGTTGGATCGGTGAATACTCCTTTTGCTGGCATGTATAAAATCTTAAGTTAATTCATACAAATATGCTACCGTTATAATTCATCCATAGTTTTAATCATACAAAAATAAAATGCAAAATAATTTAAGAAAAATGACCAAAATTTGGTAAGAACAATATAGATCGCGTTTAGTAAAACAAGATGATATTCTTTTAACATCTTTAGTATTTTCAATTTATTAAAGTCTAGCAATACTAATCGTTCTAAAACTAATATTAACTTTTCTAGTATAGACTTTTATTTTGAAATATTATCTTATATATATAAATAAAATATTATTAAAATAAAAGCTAATTCAATTGTCCGTCGACATATACATTTTTTTGCTTCATATATATACAATTAGTAAGCACAAGATTAGTTATGAAAACACAATAAATTTTAAGAATAAAAGCAAATTTGTAATTACAAAACACTATTTTCAATTTCTGTCTTCAGTAAACCTATATATGTTCAAAAGTCATCTTAGTTATATAAATTGTTTATAAATTATTAATTTTACTGTCCTAGAATTTAAACACGCTTGAATATATTTCCTAGTATTGTAATATATAATGTAAGATTTAGTATGTTTTAAAAAGGAAAAAGATTGTCAAAAGAATTAAATATATAAGTCTTTCTTTCTAGTGTATCTTACTTACCGTTTGATTTTTTTTTTGGGTTTTTGTAAAAACAATTTGCAAAAGGGAATAACTTTCCTGGGTCGAACGCATCGACAAAGGTTGTAAAGCCTACCAAGTTGCCAATGAGCTGACTAAATAAAATGAAACTACTTCAAATAGAAAATGTTGAAAATAACCAAATGGTCAAATAATAATACTAAAAAATGTCAAATCTATGGGAAGCATGTAAACCAGTGTTGTTAGATGCAATGTATCTTCCAAATTCAAATGGTATGATGAATGAAAATCTCAATTTTTTTTGTAAGCACGACCCAACTTGCTTTACTCTCATTTAATTCGAAAATGCTCCATTTTAAAATAGTATAAAAATATAATAATTTTGTATTGAATATTATAGTGAACTATACCATGCTTAAACCATAATCGTCTATTGTCGTAATAATTTCAGATCCAAAATTCCGTACTTAATGTGGTGTTCGTGGTCGTGGTTTTTCTTTTCCTTCAATCTATAATTTCATTAACCTTTTCAACTTTCGGTACGTAGTTCGAATCGAGTGGAATTAAGAATTACACTGGAAGATTTGACCTTAAATTAGGCCATCATCAACTTTGTGTTTTTAGCGTCATACATAATTTTCTCCAAGAACATATATGTATATAATAGACTGTATATGTAAAGTTGAAATTTAATATTTTGATAAATAAAATATGGGGTTTTAAATAACTAATTTAAAAGGAATATTCTTTATATTTATTTTACAGTAAAATATACAGGAACATGATGGAGCAAAATTGAACTTTATTTCAATGTTAGAATGAATTGGTCTCAAATCTCTAACACACACAAAACAAAAGTTTACATGTAATATATTTTGTTATATATATATATATATATTTATGCAAGTTTGGAAAATTTCTGAAGAATGAGAATTTAGACAAAGGTTCTCCTAGGGAATTACAAAGACAATGTACAGAAAGGTACAAGAGCCTCCGGTCTCCGTCAGCATACCTATAACATCTAAAATGCTTGGGGATGTTCATGCATCTACCTCTTTTCTCGTTGCTTGCAGTAAAATATCTGTTAAGTTTTTTTCCTTTATATTCGTTTGAATATTATTCTACAAGTTTCGTTGCAAATAATCATCATGTAAATTAAGTTTTTAACGTATTACAAATTGTTTAATATAATGGAGTTTAAAAATAACAACAACAACATTAAAATAAAAAAAGAAGAAAAAAGCAACACCATATTTTTATAGCTATTGAAATTAATGTACTAGACTGGACTATAGGTTTCTAGAAAATTAATATTTCACTATCTTTTGGCTAATTAAAAATAAAATACGTTAAAGAGAGTAGTGAGGTAATAACGTACGTACACAATATTTTTCAAATTAATAATTTCATTGTTACTTTTTTTTTAAAAAATCTATCAAATGTAACTCTTTTTTTTTAAATGCCACCTTTATTAAAATTATATATATATTTTTCTTAACCAAGAAGCGATCAAGAAAAAACTTGCTGATAGTTGAATCATTATTATTCTTGCAGTACTCGTTACTGAAAAAATGGTTTGTTAAATCATTATTATTATTCTCGTTACTCTGTTTCGAACGTTGTGGTTACTCTGTTTTAAAATGTTTAAGACGACAAAAAATTAAATGGTCTCAAAGTTTTACCCTCTATGATTCTATCTGGTTACTCTGTTTCGAAAGTTGTGGTGTACTCTGTTTTAGAATGTTTAAGACGACAAAAAATAAAACAGTAAAGGAATAATAATAAAAACAACTAAACAATACTTGTCACTCCTATTTCACAAAGACTACATTTTCATACAAATTAAGTTTTTTTTTTCACTAATCCAACTATACATTTATTTAATATGTTATTATTTAGATGATATTAACTTAAATTCAGATAATTTCAGATCTATATAGAGGGTAAATTATAAAGTTTATTTAAAAAATATAATAAAATGTAAAATAACATTCATTTAAAACAAAAATCCATCTCTACAATAACTCTTAGTTATTATCAAACCGTAAGGGTAAGTTGGTAACATTTCAAATATGGTTGAAGCAACCAACGGGAAAGAGAGTAAAAGCAAAGGCAGACGAGTGAAATTAGTGGATAAGTTGAATCAGGACATTTATAGACATGAACCACAGCTGTGACATGAAACCGGCGCTTTGGAATAATCCTTTTTGCACATTTTTTGACATGTGTGTATATATATATATCCTTTTATTGCAAAATCATAAACTTCCTAATTAATAATCTTTTAGTTTAATTATCGTATTAATCTAACATTTTTCAAGTGGGTTCTCTAGTAATTATTTATTCTAAATTGGCCCTTTTGTTAACTAGGACAGGGTCCGTATATAATTATATATATACACACTTTTTTTTGTAAACATGGTCAATTTATTAACTATGTCATTTTGTGTATTTAAATTCGTCAAAACTAATTATTTTTAAAAAATATTTGTCAACAAATTATACATACCTACTTCATTAATTACATTTCAATAATTCTTTAAACAATCTAAAGAGTGATTGAAAATGTTTAAAAAGGGTAACTAATTAAATCTTGTATTTAGTTACTTCTTTCAGTTTAGAATAATATAAATTTGTTGGGGTGTCAAAAGTTTACAGATTTATATATACGTATATAGATATGTATAGAAATAGACATTCCAACTTTCCCAATGCCACTATATAAATAGAGCGAGAGACAAAGGCAGGAGAATCTAAGAGATTAAATTTTTTTGTTGACAAGCAAATACTAATGGAAAATGAGGGTTTGTAATCAACAGCTGAGGTTTAATGTCACACCCAAGCCAATGGGTTTGACCGGAAGTTCTTTGATCACGGCAAGATCTATCGCAGTTCTTCTCTTTCTCTCTCTGTTACTGCTGATTCTGCCGCCGTTCCTACCGCCGCTTCCACCGCCTCCGGCAACGCTCCTTCTCCTCCCTCTCCTCATCATGATTCTCCTAGTTTTCTTGGCTTTTTCTCCCTCTAATGAACCCAGCCTCGCCTTAGAACCTCTCGACGCCTGATGTCGCCGACTTGCAAACCGTCCGTACACACATATATATATAATACATTACACATGTATGTATATTTGTGTGTTATCTCCAAATCTTCCCGAGTATATATATATATATATATAAAGATGTGTGTTAAGGGCTTGTAGTTTCGTGCAAGTAAGATCATGTCATGTGATAGATCTCCATGTTTTCTTTCGAAGGATTTCTTGTAAATTTAGTTGTTAATTACTTCTTTTTTTGTTAAAGTAGTTTTAATTACTTTGTCTGAGCATTTCATTTTTTTTGTTTGGATTCATTTTTTTTCTTTCTTAGATTGTAGAAGAATTTTGTTTTGTCAGCGCCACAGTTATGAATGAGAGAGGAATACTTTTTGAAACTAAATACAAGATTTCTTGTCATATACGTATCCATATTTTTAACTCAGTTTTTTTTTTTCATTTTTGTCCTCCTAACTTTTCTCAAAAAAATATCTCACAAAACGATACAATAATCATAGCAGAAAACACGATAATCGATATCAAAATAGTTAAAATACAAATAATGATAAGAGAAATACAAAAAGAAGAAGTAAAAATACCATTTTTATCATCACTAATTTAAATTACCAAGTAATCCGATGTTTAGTTTGGTTTTGAAAACAATTTTGGTTTTAGTTCGGATCCAAAGCAAACAATAGATACCAAAGAGAGCGTTAAAATGCTAAACTAAATATCAGATCGGAACCAATATTTGGTGACACTGGATAATACGTAAATTACTTGTTAACTGCAACACCACAATTTGTCATCAAAGACATTATTCATGGAAGTTTTATTTAATTTATATGCTTGTCTTTATTATGACAATGGTCATCTGTCTACTTCTTTGTTTAAAATTTTGTTTTTTCTACAACTAGACTAGATTTTTTTGGGGTTACTGTGGAGCCCACATATGTTAATCACACTTTGGTAAACTGGGAATCGTTCTTCGATGTAAGAAATACAGACTAAATGGAACTCAACACACAATTAGATTCTTTAATATGGTCAAAAGTGATTTCGGATTCATGATCTTTCTTTAATATTTCTTTTAGGTTTTGGATATTTCTTAAGTCGAATCTCTTTCATTTCAGTTTTCCTAATATTGTTCAGTTAAATTGCTACTCTTTCTCAGATCCCGTTTCAGCCAACGTCGACTGATTAAAAGTATATTATAAACTATAAACCCCAAATTAAAAAATGCCTCATTGTTCTTAGTTATTACATTGGTTTATGTGTCGATCAGTGCTACAATCAACTAATGGATTTTTTCAGGGCGTATATAATCAAATAACAAACTATATTTTGCCCATGGATACATTAATATATGGTCAATTTTCAAAAATACTAGTATATTTTGTTTTCCAAAATTACCATCAAAATCCTACATTGTTAAAAAAAACACTAACATTAGGTTTCTTAAAGATTCCTAAACTTTTATGAATCCTTCTCAAGTCATCTAGGGTCCCTTCTTATATCTCTACGAACCATTCTTAAGCCTATTTAAGTTTGTGCTATGTTCATATATATACACCGAATCAACTGTATGGAATCGCCTAAATAGTAACTATGTCGGCTAAGCTACTAAGCTTATATCGGGTGATTTAGATCACTTTATGATGAATGCCAAACAATTTATCCTTTCGATATATCTATCGATGAAACCAAACAAATTCAAAAGATATAGATACTTGTGTTGCCTATGCCAATAGTTTTTGAACAACATAACGAAACGTTATATTTGACTTGTATCGTAAGCACGACAGCTAGCTGGCGTGCAAAAGGGTCATAAACTCATGATCGAGTAACGAATATGCGAATGATATTATGAAAGTATATAGTTCGGGGATAAGCATTATCGTCGGTTTAATGATATAGCACAAAGAAGTTAATTTTGAAAGAAGTACCTATGGATAGACTTAACTAAAGAACATGCATGCATCGCATCTATTCACACACTCTACGTTCCAATTTTTCCAACAAGTGGGTTAAAAAGAAAACAGTTTCAAATTCGATCACGAAATTCTTATTGGTTCTGATAAGTAGGTAGTGTAATTGGACATGGAATCGACTAAATGGAAACTATTTAAATATTTCACACGCATATACAAAAAACTGATTAATTATATAATATTGCAAGAAATATCTTATAAGATTACGGTGATATTGAGATTTCACCGGATTATTATTCATTTTCGAGTAATATTTGGATTTATTTTTAGAGGTAAACTCATACATTCACCTCCCTTGTGTACAAAGTTTTATCAAAAAAAGAAAGTGTACAAAGTAAAATTATATTTAAACAAAATTAATAAATTAAAAATATAATTAACCAAGTAATATAAATAAATAAAAATAATTATGAAAATATATAAAACTATAGTTTAGGAGATACAACTCATCAAACACAAACTTAATTTTTATTTTTGTTTGGATAATTTTAAAAAAAATAATGAATGAGTTCACACCTAGGAGTCAACACAATTTTTTCTCTTAATTTTCTTTGTTCAACATTGACATCACACTTTAACACTATTTGATCTTATATTTGAGAACTGAAACGAAACAAGTAAAGATCTTTCTTTTATTTTTTTCTTCACAGTGGTTATAATACTATAGATGAAGCGTTAGTTACAGCATCACCGACAAACCATTGACACGCAATGAAACAAGTAAGATCCGTAAATCAAAAACTGAAATGGAAATTTGTAAAAATGTGAAGTAGTGTATCATAATTAAAACTATATATATATATATATATTTTATTCCGGGAATAGTGTGGGTGATATTTGAGACAGTATACAAAACAAAAGGAAATTTGACCAAATTGATAAATTCAAGGGAGAAAAAGAACCAAAAAACAAAACAAAAGAAGAAAAGCAAAAATAAATAAATAAAGAAAATGTGTCCTCGCTTTATCGAGTCTCTTATCTTTCGACAACAAAAAAAGCGTACGAGAAGGAATTTAATTGTCCACAAAAATTAGATCCAGTGCACCTACATACAAATGAGAATAAAAGCATACGTTTTGAAATTCTGGTCTTTTTTCTTGTCTATAGATTAACGGCTTTGATTAAAGAGTTGGGATAAATTGTGAAACGAATCAAGTGATGATTACGTGATTAATCATATAATCCCTAGACACCTAATATGCTCGTTTTGACTACAAACTCATTTTACAAAACTCAATGTGGATGCTTGAAATATTTGACTTTTCTCTTGTAAAATGTGGATGCATATCAATAAGAAACAATATAGCAAAAAAAAACCCACATAACCATCGAAAAATGTATTTCACTAACAGATAAATAAAATAATATTTTTGGTAATTAATAATAAACGCATATGATCTCCATATATATGGTAAAACTCCAAAATGTTTGTAGCAAGTCAAATTGAATTGTGTCACCATATTGGTCCCTCGTCTAATGAACTTCATTTAGTACAACATGCATATTCTCCCATGGACTCCACCATTCCAACCATATTTAGTTGTACCTTGTAATAATGTGTGTCCTCTAAAACCAATTGGTCATCCATCACTACCTTTTCTTTCGCCTCCATCGATAGCACTTTTCGCTGGCTTAGTTGCTTCCTCCCGTTTGACAGAACCATCAACCATTTGCTAAATCTTCAAGGATAAAATACTTTTCCCCAAATATATTATTTTGAACAAAATGTAAATGAACTAATTAGCCGTTGAGAAAACTCAAAACGGAAATTGCAATAAATTGGGGTTAAATGTACATGGAATTCACTTTAGTACGACTTGATGGTTGATTCAGATTCAGAGTATCAAACACACTCTCTGCTTTAAATTCACCAACCCTCTTTACGGTTTCAGCCATCTAAAAGCACATAAATGGAAAACAGTTTATGCCACCACGTTAAGACCTAGTACCTATGTCTGACGCCCGTCGATATTTATGACATGTATATTTTAAAATAATTCTTATACTTTTTTTACTTTTCAGCAACTTTACTTTCTTATAATTTAACTAAAACTTGAAATTCCAATGTCACATCACAACACAAAAATGATGTTTAGTAAGTTAGAACAAATTAGTTATATATATATACTCTTATCATTGCTAAGATCGACAAAAAAGAAGAAGATTTGTTGTGTCATTCGAATTTTATTTAAATTTAACTTCATATATGAATCAATTTCTTGACACATTTTCCAATTCATCAGATGTTTCAACTTTTAAATAATATATATATATATATATATGTAAACACATATACTTGATATGTTTCTCTAATTTTCTTTTCTATATTATGCAAATTACCGTAGATTAACCCAAAATTTTGTAACGATTACAAGTAGACACACAAATATTGTGTAGATTACCAAATGGATAATTTATGAGATATTTATTATTCAACAACTCATTAACCTTTTTTGTTATATTTTATATTGTAAAACTCTATTAAATTCCAAGGTTACTAATAAAATATACTAATAACAGCGAAAACTGATTCATAAAATGTGTAAAAATATTAAAATGATATTTATATTAGAATGGAGAGATAGTCTATTTTAAATTTTTGTATATAAATTAACAGAACAACAAGTTTTTCTTGAAATATTTATGTGGAAACTATGAAATTAACAAAACGTCAAGTTTCCCCCATTTGAATTTCCATTGGTAAATTTATAAGATGATAATAACAAAACATTTTTCAACTGATAAATTGAATCTAGTAATTTCTAGGTGTAATTTTGGTGCCAATGTCACAAAATTTCATATGTCAGTGGAGCTTTGATTAAAATAATAATAATAAAAATAGAATATGGGAAAGGGTGGTTTTGGCATTGGCAAATGAACAAATGTTGATGCTCAGTGCATGAGCTTCACCTGTAAGCTGTAACGTCTTTCTCTCTCACACACACAAAATGGAAAACAAACAAAAACATAATTGCAAAAATTTACTAAAAATCTAACTAGATGACATTATATATATAACATACACATATATATGCAGCGGCATAGGAAGAAAAGAAGATTAACATAAATATAAAAAAAGGACTAGTCAGGATGTTTATGATTGGAGTGGTGATAGTAATATTGGCGGTACTTCCGGCAGCTCTGCCGGCGCCACCCCCGCCGCCGCCGATGATACTTATGGGAATTCCGGTGGTGCTGATGCTAATGCTCGTTTACTTAGCCATTTATTATCCTCCTCATCAATCTGATAACTATCTATCTTCTTCTTCTTCTTCTTCTTCTTACAACACGTACTCCTAGTCATGTAATGCGATGATAGTGAGACAATGTATCAATTCAATCCAGATGACAGACGCAAGCACGTATGTAAATGCGTCGTCGTATAAGGGGTTTTGGTTTCTTGTTCCATTTTATGATAATTTGGAATCCATGCAGTTTCCATTTATTAAAATTTTAGATCCTTTTCTTGTTTTTTAGGGGGTTCGAATTGGATATTCTGATATAGGTCTTTGTAAATGTTGAAGTATAATTTATTATTTTTATAATCAATCAGACTGCGGGCTATATATGAAAATTTAAGAAAAATACCTAACCAATTCCGAACGATTTAACAACACTCAAATGATCGTAGATTCGAGTTTCTACAATTCACAGTGAATTTTTTGAAAATACGTTATACAATCATACATGCAAAATATGAAACAAGATATTTTTGTTCTCTCTTTAATTAATTTATATGTAACGCTCATTAGCATGAGGACAGTTCTCACTCCACTCGTTCTTGAATCGCTTTGGATTTAATTGAGGGGAAGCTCATTAAGAAAACTTGAAACTTCTTTTTGTTTCAACCATACAATTAAATTTAATTAAATCGGGCCGAGAATATTTTACAAATGAAACTTCACTAGAAAAGTTCTAGAAGAGTGAGCTAGCCAGACAAACAATGCACCGTAGAGTTCAAAATACATGGAATCAAAGATAAAATAAAAGCCTATTATATGTTTAGTTAGAATTCGTCCAAAATTTTGGAAAAAGCTGGTCACTCTATAGGATTTTTTTTTTTTGGTGAATTCTGAACCTATCATGAAAAGGTGGTGTATTTTTATAATTATCGACGATTTATGTTTTAGTAATTACCAGCGTTTCGCTGTGTTATATATTTTTTTAGCAGATACAATTTTCTCTAGTTTTACAATTTTTTGGAGATAATGTTAATTGTTTTGCTTTGAAGACAACTACCGTAAAAACCAACATTGAAATGAGGAAATAATCCTATATTTGATGATAAAAAAAAAAGTCGCTATTATAAATGTCTCACGATGTACTCCTTTTGTGGCATGTGGAAAAGGGCGATACTATCATGTTCATCGTTTACCGATGGTTCCAAACTTGCAAACATCCAAAAATTAATCGCAATGGACTTTTACTCGGATATTAAGCTTAGATTTCAAAACGGATTCTACAAACAAAAATAATTGGTATGTGATTATGGAAAAATCATAAGTATTGTCGAAAATAATATGTTTTAAATCATAATTATGGTGTGCAATTTGGAGTTTCAATTAGGAGATGATAATCACGGAAAAAATTCGCATCCAATTAAAGTTGATTACAAAAAAAAATAGTGAATATAATAAGTTATCAGCAAATAAAACTTCAAAACATTGTATAAAAATTCACTTATATCGGTTCAATTATAATATATGTTGTTTGTATAAAAGTATGCATTTTGATAGCTTTATTTGTATTCTTGTTTTGAAATTAATAAAATAATTTTCGCCGCAAATTTTTTTTTTAAAAAAAATCCACTATTGTTAATTTTTTTATCTTATCTGATTAACCTTCCTCTCTAAATTGGAAAGGTTAGTGAGTCCAAAACACAAAGAACATCAATTAAAAGTCTGATATCAATCTGAAAACCTTTTTACGTATCATTAATTGCTGAGTTACCAACTGCCATATTTAAATGTGTGATTTAATTATCTCCAAATATTGATTTGCATCAAAAGAAAGAGTCAAAATGAACGGCATAGATTTCACAGATTTATTTTTCTTTCTTGCTAGTAACGGAAAGGAGAAATACAATGAACTGTCAAAGCAGGAGAGAAGGGAAGACGCAACGATTTGCCTAGAAAATGCAATGAACTTACACTATCTTCCCATTTTGTGTTGTAAAATCAGTAATCTGACAGCTTCTGCTTTCGCTTACGATGCAATGAACGTGTCAATTCCAGTTTTTGGTGCTTTAAAGAACTTTCGAATTTTGTTGTTTTAGAACTTTCTATTTTTTATACGTTGGAAAATTTTATGGGACACGGGAAAATTGACGTTAATGCACGCATGTTAACACGTGTCAGCTACATCTCTGTTCCGTTTACCACGTGAGAGCTGAGACAACAGAGGCATAAACATCTACTTAATGGAGTTTTGTCACAACCTACACACATTCTTGTGACCCATTTCCATTATGTGGACAAAACATTTGTATCGTTTTAGTGAATTTTGGGGAGTTTTTTCTTTTTAAACTTCAAACGTTCAACGTATTTGCATCACTAGAAAACTTTCAGACTCTTCTCTTGTAGTATAATATCAAAATTATTCGTTATGATTTTCTTATTTTCATTTTGAAGTTGAACTCAAAATAAATCAAATTTAACTGATCTACATTAGATTTTTTTTTTCTTTTCAATTTAGTAACTTTCTTATACACCGATTGAATCAAACTAAAATCAAACCATGAAAAGATAAATTAAGTATCTTTCGTCAAAAAGAGTAGAGAAAAAATAAATAAAAAACCGTTCTTAATAATCGGTTATCGTATAACTACAAGTTTTCCATGGCGTCTAGAGGATAAACATGCTGGATTACCTTTTATTATTAACGACCGGACCAACTAAATCAAAAGATAACCGAATTAGAAAGTCCACTGTCAAAGATCAAATGGAGAACTTTTAGTGTAATAATACTCAGAAACTGAGAGACTCATCTCCTCCACAAGACCTTGACTGTACAAAGAAGCAACCACCATCAATTCTGAAGTGTTTGCTTCTAATTGCGCAAACTAAACTGCCAATGTGTTTGACACCTGTTCTTCATCTCCGGTGGTTGTTTTAAAGTTGTGTTCGGAGTTAGCTTCAGGTGTGTCTTCTTCACTCGGCGGTACAAGTTGCCAGAACATTGCAAGATACTTATCCCATTCCTCCATAATCATTGCTCCTTTGCTGCTTCCCGTTTTCTCCTACGATAATAGAACGATTCTTGAGATCACTTTAGATAGAGGCCAATGATTAGGATCCCGAAAGAGAGAGTTAGTTACCACGTGAGCTTGGATCAGGCTCTTAAGCTGTGTTTGTCCCACTGGTGAAGTCACTCTTTGGATCTTCACTATCTCTTTGTTTACCTGTGTTCAATGAGTTTCATTTCAATTATTGACAAACGTTAAAAGAAAATATTTTTAAGATAATTCAAAGGACTCTGTGATGTTAAACCTTAGGGAGGAGAGTGTTATCTTCGTCAAGGATATATGCCAATCCACCTGTCATCCCGGCAGCTACATTTCTACCAACTCTGCAATTTCAGAGTGAAACAAGTTAAGATATTTGGCTTTTAATACACTCTTGAGTCTTTAAGTTCTAGGTTTTGGTTTTTGGTGTCTGAGGTTGAAAAAAGTGTTTTACTCACTTCCCAAGTACAACGACACAACCACCGGTCATATATTCACAGCAGTGATCTCCGGTGCCTTCAACTACAGCTTGCGCTAGAGAGTTTCTAACCGCAAATCTCTCTCCTGCTTTGCCTCTGACAGATAAGAAACCACCAGTCGCACCATACAGACAAGTGTTTCCTACAATAGTTGCGTCTTCAGGACGAAAACCAGTTGATTCCTCTGGTAATATCACAACTTCACCTCCGGCCATTCCCTTGTGGTAAATGAATTTATTAAGAGAGCATTAAGCCAAAATATTGTCGAAAGAAAACATTGAATTTGGGACACACCTTTCCCACATAGTCGTTGGCTTCACCCACAAGACGTACATTCATTCCAGGAGTTAGGAAACATGCAAAAGATTGGCCAGCACTTCCAGTGAACCTATAGAGGTACATAGTGGAATGGTCATGTAACTTTAAAACATGTCGTTCTCATAATATATATTCACAGATTGTTTCGTGTTTACTGAATCATAGCATTCGCTTACGTTAGGTTCAGTTGTCCAGCAAAACCAGTGTCTCCGTATTTCTTTGCTATCACCCCTGCAATTCGACCGCAGACAGAACGGTCCACATTGTATATAGTCATGTATTTGCGAACCATTTTCTCATTCTCAATTGCATCCATTATCTGGGTAACAACCATAATATTAGTAATACGTCTTCTTGCATATGTAGAAGAGTACATTCTTCTCTCAATTGCCATACATAGCGAAAACAGCTTTCTTTTAAGTCTAGGCTCTTCTAAAGTAAAAGGTTTTTGCCATACATAAACTACTAAACAAGGTTTCTTTCAGATTTGGGCATAAGGTATATAAGAGTCAATAAGAAAGACACCACTTGTTACCTCTGGATCCTGCAGTAGAGTATCATCAAGAACAGGGCCATTTGAGTGAACCTCCTGCTTCCTAATGGAAGAACTACTTCGTTTTGGCAGCCCAACAGACTGCAATTTTGAAGAAGAAATGAGATCTACACCGACAAAACTTGCAGGTAGGCATATGCACTATAAATACGATAAACACAGTTCTGGACTACTTACAGATAAGAGGTAACCGAGATCAAGATGAGTTTTCACGAGCGAGATATCCCTAGGCTTTAACAAATCTGTCCGCCCAATTATGTCATCCAACTTTTCATATCCCAATTGAGCTAATATGCCCCTCACCTACGAATTATAGATGAAATATTAGGGGCTACCATTAATGAAAATTTTAACATGCGAAATTTTCTCGAAGATTACCTCTTCTGCAATGTACAAGAAGAAATTGACAAGATCCCCAGGAAGACCAGGGAAACGTGCACGCAGTTCCTCTCTCTGTAATCAAGTTTAGAGAAATATTAGCAGAAATATACATGAACAAGTAAGAAGAGAATTCCTATTTACCTGACTAGCAACACCAACAGGGCAGTTATTAGTGTGGCAAATACGAGCCATAATACATCCTGTGGCAATCATTGCCAGAGTGCCAAACCCATACTCATCAGCGCCGAGAGCAGCAGCTATCAACACATCAACACCACTCTTGAATCCGCCGTCAACCCTGATAATAACTCTTTCCCTTAGTCCATTTCCAATGAGAGTCTGCAAAAGATTGAATCTTAGCTATCAATAGACATCAACAAATTAATAAGAGACTAAAAAGAAAATTGAAGCTGATAAAAGACTACCACGGCAAACTAAAATGAAACACAAATCCTCCCAACGAAAGTATATACCTTCTGAGTTTCAGCTAGTCCAAGTTCCCACGGGCCACCAGCATGCTTTATGGAACTGATGGGGCTGGCTCCAGTTCCACCATCATACCCTGATATCTGTAAACAAAGAAAGTATCATAAGTTTCAAAAATCCTTAACAGTATAACTATGTTTCTGGTAAGCAAAGACACATTTGAACATATACATAGAATTTGACATATGGAATAAGGATCGTGATCAGACAAAATATAAGAGGTATGCAAGTGGTCCTTGAAGCCAAGTTTAAACTGATTAGGCATGGCCTTGGAGATACATATTAACAGCAAACTGATGGCAAAATTGCATGTCTTTTTAGCTAAGATGTTGATTAACGAATTGCAAAGTCTGTATAAATATATAGAATTCTCCAATTTCAAAATTTTCACCAACTCTTATGGGATGTGCATACGGCATACCTGTATAATGTCAGCATTAGCCTTCGCTACTCCTGAGGCAACTGTTCCTATTCCAACTTCTGATACAAGCTTGACTGACACTTTCGCCTTGGGGTTGACCTGATTATTATTTTTTGTTAAGAGGGAACCCTGTTTCTATATGTAGGCAAAATATCTACAACCCAATAGAAGTACCTGATGAAGATCAAAGATCAACTGTGCCAGATCCTCTATGGAATAAATATCATGATGCGGTGGTGGAGAAATAAGCGGAACTCCTGGTTTAGAATTTCTTAGTCTAGCAATATATGCGCTAACTTTTTTCCCAGGAAGTTGGCCACCTTCACCTGGCTTTGCTCCTTGAGCAACTTTGATTTCCAACTGTTCCGCATTAACCAAAAACGTCGGCGTGACGCCAAAACGCCCTGAAGCAACCTATGAGAATACAAAAAGGTCATTTTAGGCTTAAGAAGTCATTAGAGGAGTAGATATTAAGAATGTACAAGGAGGAAACAAAAGAGTTCGCAATAACTTCCTGTGTGTGAGTAGTTAGCAGACTACACATGAAAATATGAAATGTCCACAAGTCAGTCAAGTTGACTTCCAGTACCTGCTTAATAGCACTTGTAGCCGTATCCCCATTTCGAAGACCTTTGAGATGTGGCAGCGTTGAAGAGTACCCATCAACAACATCTGTTAGCGGCCTCCAGCGGATCGGATCCTATAAAGATAGACGGTGAGTTTTAGCTACTATAGTGGCAAATTATGTGTGTTTGAAGTTTAACAAAATCTGAAACAGACAATGAAGCACTACCTCGCCTCCTTCCCCTGAATTGGATTTTCCTCCTAATCTGTTCATTGCAATAGCAATTGTCTCATGAGTTTCTCTTGAGATTGCTCCAAGAGACATTCCACCAGTACAAAACCGTTCCACAATACAGGAAGCAGGCTCAACCTTTCCAACAGGAACAGGCTTACGGTCACTATTGAACTCAAGGAGGTCGCGGAAAACCTACATCAAAAGAAAATCCAAAGAATAATATTCACTTGTTCCAGAAAACAAACAATCAGATGAAGATTAGAATATAGCACTCACTGTGATAGGACGGTTGGCTAAATGCTGCTGATAGACTGCATAGGCTGTCTCACTCTTTTCACGGACAGCTTTATGAAGTAATTTAGACATCTCTGGGTTGTTTCCATGATATTCGCCTTTCAAACAACAACAAAAATACTAAATTAAAGATATTACTAGAAAGCTTTGAACCCATCGTTCTGCCACAATAAACAATGTGTATAATAGATGGCAGCAGTTTAATCCCCTGAAGTGACAGTAAAATAGTGTAGAGAAAGGTTTGTTTGTGGATAGCAACCTTATCATGTAAGAAAATATACACTTAAATAGCTCTATCTAACTCGACTTAGTTATATGTATAAACAGAGGCAGTAGGATATATGTATCTCTGTAGGAGCGACTATATAACTGAGTGTAGACATGCAAGCTCATCACCAAATACACTTCCAGTTCAGAAAATTACCTCCGGGCCTAAATTGAATGAAACCAAAGTTCTCTAGGCGTTTGGATGTATCCTCAGAAAATGCCCTCACCCAGAAAGTTAACGTCTCCCTAGCCAGCTGCAAGATATAGGAAGACATTAGGATGAGAAGACCATGACATCTCTTAAAAATAAAAATTATTTTACAAAGAAAAGGATTATAACATGACAAGCATTTCACAACAGACGAGATATCAGGATTCTATCAGAACCTTCGCCAATTCTAAACTAAACACTTCATATGGCTCTGACTTATGGAGAACAGTATAGTTACTGCCCTAAGAGTTTCCCATTAATCAATATATATCTCCATTCTAGCTCTGACAATTATATTTATCAGCAAAGTGGAGCTATTCATCTGTTAAAACTACTCAGTGATTAAAAGTACAATTCCAAAAATATAAGCCTACTACAGAAGCCAAAAACACACATGTTTTGAGAATGTGCATTAGTACATGTTTTGTAACATATATAGATAAAAATAGACTCTCAGCTCAGGTCCAGGACCTCATTATCAAATATTAAGTTGATATCTGAAAAACAAAATGCTCCAAAAAAATTTGTACTCAGACCAGGCAACCATATAATATCTTAGTATGAAAAGGTTAGTGGGGTATTCTGACCTCATCCAAAGTTAACCCACCAATTCGAGATGCACTACCACGGAACGAAAATTCAACAACCTCCTTTCCCAATCCATAAATCTCAAATATTTGTGCTCCACAATAACTGAAAAGCGACAGCTCAGGTGTTAAAACTGTAAATACACAGATACAGTGAAAAAGTCAATAAACGAAAACGGTAGTTCAGAAACTGAACCTAGAGAACAACGAAATGCCCATCTTTGAGAGAACCTTAAGAAGACCAGTGTTAACAGACTGCAGCAGCAATTTAAAGAATGTTAGGATACCTTCTCCCAGTACTTATAAAGACGGCAGCAGTGTTACAACAGGAAAACATTACAATCAGTTTGGCAAACAATATACGTGTGCAAGCAAAATATCAAATGGCTTATCAGCAGTTGAGAAAATTTATCAATGATTACAAACATTAACATGCCTGACCTTGCGATAATTTTTTTGAGCCTGTTCTATAGTTACAGTAGGCATTTTTCCGTTTCTCATCATGTTCACGGTCTTGTTGCTCAGACGCCATTGTCTACATGTCTCAAGTGCTAGGTGTGGGCATATAGCACTGAAATATAGTTATAGACAGAGATCCGTATCAATTTCAATAGAAGTGACATCTAACAGTTGGGGAAAGCACTCTTAAATTGTTACTCAACTTAAAATTAAGAATACAAGCGTATTATAAACTAAGAAAGAATAAACATGAGCCTGTTATTGAGAGTGTGTGCGTCCAGAAGAGAGAATAAACTACGTAAGAATTCCACGTGACTTGCTTTTGAGCAAAATGAAACAGCCTAACAGGATAAAAGATTCAACGAAAAGGAAAAGTATAAACCTTGCTCCATATCCAATCAAACAGGCATAGTGATGCGTACTAAAGCACTGAGCTGTGTCTGCAATTACGGAAGCTGACATCCGAAGACCATTCTGGATCAGATGTTGGTGAACAGCACCCACAGCCAACAACATTGGAATTGCAGGTCGAGTTGGTTCCTGAAACAAGGATTAGCTTCTGGATTAGAAAATAGGACACAAAGAAAGAAAATATCACCCAAGTACGGCCCAGATACACAAAAACGCTAGCAAAATGAGCTGCAATTTAAGGGAAATTTATAAAACTGTAGGAAACTGGAAAGCAACAGAGTATCAAGATAAATGAAAACCACAAAGACAAACTGCGAGGATACATCTTAAACCACAACTGGACGCACACACTCTGAAAACTGTATGTACCGGATTATCAGATTTGTCTGATAGTACAAGCACTTGTGAACCATTACGAACAGCTTCATCTGCAGCTTCACAGAGTTTTCGAAGAGCCTTCTTCAAAGATCCTTCAATACCTCTATGTATGTCAAAAAATGTGGGCAACACTTGAGATTTTAAATGTGGATCACTGAGCAGACCCTCAAGCTCCCGTTCATTTAATACAGGACCAGACAGAACAACCTGCCCATACAATTACCAGACATGTGAGTATGAAATCTTTCCAAAGCCAAACGTTTCTAAGCCAACGCAAAATCCAAGATTTAGGCAGTCTGACCTGTGAAACGTTCTGAGGCCCAACCTCCAATATATTTCCACGCTTTCCAATACTAACTTCAAGTGACATGACCAAACCTTCTCGAAGAGGATCAATAGCTGGATTCGTAACCTGTAAGTACACCAAGTGAAGAACCATAAGGGGGACATTTTCAAGGACAGTTCAATAATTTACCAAGAGGAATTATGTATTGAGTTAACCTGGATCAGAAGAAACAAACAGTTAAAATTGTGCCCATTCAATGAGAAGTACAAACCTGGGCAAAACGCTGCTTGAAATAATCATAAAGCATATGAGGCTTTTGAGACAGTACTGCCACTGGAGCATCATCCCCCATGCAAAACGTCGGTTCTTTTCCCTGTGCAGCCATTGACTCAATTACCATTTGAACATCTTCGCTCGAGTAGCCAAATGCCCTAGTTTCAAAGTCAGATATACCATGAATAGTCAAAACCAGTGTCTTGATCTAAAAGACAAAGCTATAAGTATCTACAAACTGTAAAACCACTAAACTCTGCTGGTGAAAACCATTGATGAACTTTGTACTCTAAAAATATCAAATTTTCACCCTCACAACAGATATATCATATATGTCAAGTATACAAGAAGAAAATAAATGTCACGAAAAAGTTAAGTACTTTGATTACAGATTAATCACCTATGTGATGCGCATATAGCACATATTAAAAGCATTAAACAAGGGAAACAGAAAGGCTTACTGTTGGAGTCTTAAGGTGTCTTCAGTCTCCATGATTGCTGACGAAAGGAAGTTAGAAGGGTTCAGGGTACGCAGGTTTTCACTAACCCACTTTCCATATGGGTTATATGATGCAACCTGCTTCTTCACTTCTGTGTTTTCAAATACCTGAAATTTCACATAAACATAACGGGAAATAACAGAAGCAAAAATTATATATCAGATTGACTGCAAATAAAGAGAAAGATCGACCATGATCTGGTGCACCAACCTGTCCACTTTCTAAGTCAACAGATATCATCATGCCAGGACCTAGACGACCCTTCATGGTGACTTTCGATTCATCCATTGGAAGAACTCCGACCTGTATAAAGGCATGACTTAGCAACTCTTCTGCAGCAAATTATAGACACAATTTGGTAACAGGGCCCCTGTCTATCCTAACTAGTTCTCTATCTTAATTTGAAAGTATTAACTCGGTTTTTAGAAACTTCTATCAAGAGAAAACACTTGGTTTTTTTCATGGGGAAACACTACTAGATGTCACCCTAAATGACAACCAAGAAACTACTTTATTCTGGTCATCGTATCTCAAAAATCTGCATAGCTATGTCAAGAAAAAAACTAAGAAACTTCCAAAGTATTTAAACGGACTGATTTTCTGACCTGTCAGGACATAAGCCCAATCATCTGCTGGAAAGCATTACCACCATGCTTAGAACATGTACATAGAGTAAAAGAAAAAACGCACCTCAGAGGCGACATAGACTACATTATCACTTGTCCGCCAATATCTAGCAGGCCGAAGTCCATTGCGGTCAAGGCAGGCTCCAACAGTCTTTCCATCACTGCACAAAACAAGTCAAGGTGACAAAGTGTTGGAATGTGAAAGCCGAAGAATTAAATGCTATAGACTTGCTAGAGCTACCACTTTGAGTGACAAATTATCATCAGGGTCATTTGGCCCTCCAGTTGTCCACAATTAAGGATATCAACAGAAGAAGAGCAGGAAGATCTGAGTGATAAAACTTACAAGCCTTCTGGCAAGTTGCATGCAATCAATTTTCTTAGTTAAAAAATATGTGGAGGAATGAGGGCGGCTGACAGCTTAAATCTTACACACATGACTAAAGTGCCAAAGGTAAGAGATATCCAAGCAAACTACCTGAACAATATCAATGCAGGTCCATCCCAAGGCTCCATCTGGCCCTTGTAATAATCATAAAAGTCTACAGCCTACAGTTGAAAAGCAGATAAGATAAGCACTTGCAAACTATCCATCAAGACCAAAAAAACATGAAGCAATACCTCAGGGTAATTAATCATTAAAGTCGGGTGATTTTTATATGCCTCTGGGACAAGAATCATAAGAGATTCCTCTGGAGTCCGGCCACTTCTTATCAAAAGCTGCACAACCTCAACAATATAAATACATTGACCTCTTGCAGGAATAAGAAAACTATATAACCTAAGCCTCGAGCTTATTCTGAAGGATGAGTAAATGTATGTACTAGCAATCTGGGTTGGGTTTTTCTGTGAAGTGTTCATTACATAGAGACGCCTTTTCTTTTATGTATGCAGAATATGACTAATGCATAGTTCCAAACTCAAGAGACACTTTTATGCTTATTTTTATCTTTCCACCCATAAGTAGATACCACAAAGAGAATCACAACAGAAAAAGAAAAGTTAGGAGTTAGATGACTCATACTTCCGCTGCACTGTCAAGATTAGAGGAGTCCGAAGCCTTTGGATTGCTAATTGGACGAATATCATTTTCACGTCCATGCCAGACAGGTGATCTTAGAGATGCTTCTCGTGATGTCATCCAGTTTAGGTTCCCCTACAAAACTTGTTTGTTTCAGTGAAGAGGACCTAGCTAAGTCTTAGATTCAACAAATCAATCGACCACAAAAGAAACATTACCTGTATGGTATTGATCTCCCCATTGTGTCCAAGAAACCTCATGGGTTGAGCAAGAGGCCATCTGGGACTAGTATTTGTGCTAAATCTTCGATGATAGATGGCAAAAGCAGATTTATAAAGATCATTTTGAAGGTCAGGGTAAAATAACCCAAGAACTTCTGAACGAAGCATTCCCTTGTAAACAATGGTCTGGTTTGACAAGGAGCTGAAGTAGAGCTCAGAGGCCCAACTTTTAGAAACAATTGCTCTTTCAATCAGTTTCCTGCAAATGTAAAGTTCTCGTTCAACGTCATCTACTTTATCTTCTTTGACAATTCTAACAAAGACCTGTTCCGTGTTTGGCATTGTCTTTTTTGCAAAATGACCGACAATGGATGGTTCTACAGGAACAGTCCTCCATCCAAGCACCTCCAAGCCCTCTTTCTCAAAGATACTTGTAACCACTGGATAGAAAATTCAAACAGGACTTAGCAAGGAAGATATTACATGCTACACACAGAAAAATATAGCTTGGAGTGGATACCAGAGCTGCAATAAAAAATTCAATATGCTTAAAACTGTTCTACATTCACCTTTCTTGGCCTCTTTCCTAATGTGGTCATCTCTCGGTAGGAACAGCATTCCAACCCCCGTATGCAGCTTATCAAAGGAAGATATTCCTTGCTTCTCAGCCCATTCGTTAAATAGATCCCACGGAATAGAAGTCATCAAACCAGAACCATCACCAGAAGCATTATCAGCACCACAACCTCCTCTGTGTTCCATACAACCAAGTGCTATCAGAGCATCATTTACAATTTTATGAGTAGCATTATTCTCCAAGTCCGCGATGAACCCAACACCACATTCTCCCTTTTCTGAAACTATATCTTCCAAGTATGCCACCTGCAACAATGTAATTCAGAGTTTTTACAAAAGTATAACAAGTGAAAAACTTAAATTGAAGACTCAAAAAAAAAAAAAAAAATCATTATACACCACAACTAAAACTGCAAACGTCAAAACCAAAGCCTAGATCAGCAGCATATGAATACGCAAGCTTATCTAACTTCAAAGTTAACAAGGATCCCAGAGAACCGCGATTACCTCAGGTTTCAGATCAGAAGAAGAGGAAGCCGATGCATCACCAGCGGCCCGGTCAAAATTCAGGATCGCTTTTGCCGATAAGGGAGACCTTATCGAGGACTTGAGCAGTGGACTATACCCACGAAACCCGGAGAGTTGGTTACGCCGTTTAATTCCCTTGAAAACACAGTAAGATCCGACGAAGTCAACAGAGAATAGAGTCTTAGTAGAAGTTAATTTCGCGGAAGAGAGAAGCCGGGAGACAGAAGATGAAGCTCCGGCGACGCCGGGAGATTGGAGCGCCATAAACTAAAGCTCCTAAAAAGCAATCGATCGGATTATGAACTTTTACTCTCTATCTGCGACTGTTGCCGTTATTTTCAAAAAGTCAAAACGGAAGCAAAGATTGATCCTCTGCGATGAAGTGTACGGTGCACCGGAATCGCAGAGAAAATCTAAACGGTGATGTTGTTCAGATCATGGCACGAGCTGATGAGTGATCAGTGAGCACGACTACACAAGACTCGTATCGCTGTCGCGTTTTTTGTTGTTGTTGATGATGTAAAGGTGATGAAATGAAATGCTCGTTTAGCTTTTATGTGTTCAAACGCGATCACGTCTTTAGCGGTGCGTTTTGCTGACGCATGTGTGTTTCCCGATTCAACTGAATGAATAAATATTGAATATGAAGATTATTTTAAAGTTAAAATATGTAAATAAAATGGCAAGTGCTTGGTTTAATGCAATAATACGTAATCATTTGTATTATTAGTGTAATTAAATAGCGTTTAAACAGTCACAGGTATAAATTTATACAATGCTATGTGGGGACAAACCACAGAAAAGAACAAGAGATACTCTCAAAGTCCTACCTATAATACGACAACAACAGCAACTGTTTGAACTTAGAACGATTATTGGAATCTTTATTTCTGATTTCTCTATTGAAGAAAACAAAAAATAACATCATCGCCTACGTAACTACATTGCCAAAAGTTGTGTATCTTTATAAAATTTGCTTGCTGTCTTGTTCAACATCTCATTACCATACCAAGAAACTCTCAATATTTAGAGAAAAAAGTTTAATTATTATTTCCGGAATCTCTTTTATTGTTTCTGAATCGAATCTTTTGATTGGTGAATCACAGATACTTTGTTACCATTTATATAAACAGAATCAGTCACACTTGGAGTTCTAAATGTAAACCACCTCATCTCTTTGTGTAGTGGCGACTGTTTGTTGGTGAACTAAATTGTATATACAAATATATTCTCTTATTTAAACCACATTTATCTTTAGTTTTGATTTTCTCAACTGTTAAAATGTACTTGAAAATTTGAAATTGTAAATAATTTTACAATTATGGTTAACTGTTTACATTTTAACTTATATCGCACTTACCACACTACTCAAACCAATGTCTTTACAAAGAACTTCGAAACAAAATACATAATCAAAATTTTCATATAATGAAAGGTTACATAACAGTAGACAAGAAAAGAATAGTCATTGCTATGGCTTTTAACTGAGTACAAAATTAAATCATAATCAGAAAGATCTATGGAGTTAAACAAATAAACAAACAAAATGGGAGAGTCATACTTCATACTTGAAAGGTCGCCGATTTGCAGAGCCATTACCAAGCATACTGTATACTGTATACTGTATGCAAATTATACGCATCCATATTTCTTGGGATACACGAAACCTAGAAAAGTACAAAGACGATGGGAACCCTCTCAATTGTCATCTGTGAAGACCTTGAAAATAAAGTCACGGAAACGCCTCGAGTATTGCCTTGGATCAACAGCAGATATAGAGGAAGGATCATATTGTATGCTCTTGTAAGCATGTTCAAGCTTCTTGCTGATATCATAATCCTGAAGAATATCAATAATGCCAAATATCATCACCACTTCGTAGAACTCTCCTGTAGGCTCTCCTACAAGCTGTAATTCACAGTCGTTTTTTCTCATCGTTCTCTCTGCACACGCTGGCATGTTGGTCCCCAATCTAATACTTGCCCACCTGCAACAACACAACCATATTCAAAATCTTGTTTCTGTGTTTTTGATTCGAGTTTGAAAGTATTGGCAATGATTGTTGTGTTACCTTGAGGGATCTGAAAGAAGCTGATCAACCTCTGATCTGGAAAGACGAGGGCCAGATTCTTCTTCGGATTCACCTGTAAATAATCATCATTTTTGCTTCTGTGAATGATTCATTTCTTCTGATGGTAAAAAAAAAAGGTTTTTGGATTTGAAAAAAGCGAACCAATAGGCGTTCGAGCTCCAGAAGGAATCAGCTCTCCAGCGACTGAAGCTTCTCTGAAGTGAACTCCAACTAGGAGACTATAATCCATGATTCTCTCCTGTTCTAGAAATTCGCAGTCTTTATCGATTTGTCTGTGATGTAAACAATGAGCCATGAGAAATGAAACAAGCAAAAACGACTATATATGGAAGAGTAAAATATAATGGTTTTCACCTGATGAATTCTTGGTACCATGCTTTCTGCAATCTAAAAATGAAATTTAGGTCGAGGTCTTTTAAGATCGTGTTTGAATCGATTTCTGATTCGGGTTTGTCTGTTGTACGACCAAGAGAAGATCCTTTCAAATCAAAGCGTCTGTGAACAGAGTATTTAGAACAAAACAGATTTCCCATTATGACGAACCGCACCTGCATTATTTGTAGACCGAGAGAGATATTAAACCAAACCAATTATTTCAAAAAAGGTGCCACTTTCTAGTGTTAATGTTTTGTATATCTACCTTCTTTTGGGTTGGTCCATTCAATTTCACACAATGTAGACCAAAGAATCTAATTACCAAAGAGTTCTCAAATGCTCGAACATGGTTGTAATATGCTCCTAGCATCCTCAGAAGCACCTTCACCAAGAAGACCAAAAAGAAATGCTTTCAATATGTGCAATCTGAAAACGCAAACAAACACTTTCTAGCTTAAAATTTGAAAACAAATATTACTTTTGTTTCCGACTTCTTCATTGTTTTGATCATGTAACGATCATCGTTTGTTAAGTAAAAAAAGCTCCCACTTTTACCAGGGGATGATAGTTCCCGAAGGGCATCATTCCCACAGATCGATAACATGTAATCCGCTGGGTCTACTTTGAATAGCTTCCTCAAGCTCCTGGAAAATTAAATCATACGCAAAACATGTTAAGAATAAGGAAGACTAAATTAGTAACAGTGTGAAATAGGTTGAGGGATTTGTGGTATAACCTGAAGACTAGTGGGCAATAATCTTTCCATTTGAATTCAGTAGATTGATGTGGAGGTGTGTACTTGGTTCCTTCGCGCGGGAACCTTCTCCATATCTTATTTTTTGGATCAAAAGCTGAAGGCTTCAGGTCAAGCGATGCCACTGGAGCCTGTCTTCCGACAGAATGCCTGCAAAAATAAGATCACTAAACATGAAACCCAAAACACAAGCATTACTCCATATACCAACAAAAATCAAATTGTATAACTCATGACGCATAGGCTCTCTCAACTTTACCTGATTCCTAACTGTAGATTAAGCATAAGATCGTAATTGCGATGGCCTTTGGATATGGTCTCCCCTTGCTTCCTCCCTGCCTTTGGCAGCTTCATAGGCACAGGGCTCGACTTCAGGCTCTGAATGCCTTCAGCCTCCATTCTCATCAACTCTGCATCCAACTCCTTCCTCATATCAGCACCTCCTTCACCAATTTCAGTTCCCCACATATTCATCTTCTCAAACGCTCTATCTACGCCCACACTTGCCCTCCCATCAACTGACACCCTCCTAGGCTTCTCTATACGCTTGGAAGAGTTCCAAACAGATAGTTTCTTCTGTGAAGGCAATGTGGGAACCCTCTCTCCGCTGCAGATCTTGTACTCACTCAGATTATTAAACAAATCTTTAGGATCCCAGTCAAGATTCCCTTCATTTCCTGACGGATAATAAGTACCGTTCATTTCCTCTGGATCCTTAGACCAATTGCCAACATAGAAACTTCCATCGTCCCATTTGAACGTGCCATTCCCTCTGGGGAACCCTTCATCCCAAAACCCGTCATATCTATTTCCATTTGTCCAAACAAAACTCCCTTTGCCACAGATTGTACCATTCTTCCATTCGCCAATGTAATGGTTTCCATCGGTCCATTGGTACTTTCCTAGACCTTCTTGCAAACCTCTCCTCCATTCACCATCATAGGAATCTCCATTTGCAAAACTCTTGATGCCATGTCCATGCTTCAGATTCATCACCCACTGACCTTTATAAGCATCTCCACTTGGACCCGTGTATGTGCCAATCCCATCCATGTAACCACTTTTAAACTCTCCTTCGTATGTGGCACCAGATGGCCACCCAAACTTTCCATTACCCATGGTTTTCCCATTGTACCACTCACCAATGTACATGCAGCCGTCGGTCCAGAGGTATTTTCCATGTCCATGAGGAAAATTATCATACCATTGACCTGTGTAATAGTCCCCATTGGGAAGTACTCTCTCAGCATGGTAAAATTCCTCTATACTGCTCCTGTTAGTGCTGGTCTCATCGTCATTCTCATCAATTGTAGTATCGTTATCTGTATGTGGAGCTACGGAGACTGTTCCAAAAACGCTATTTGCCCGCTTCTTCGCTTGCTGGGTTTTTCGCAAGGTCACCTCCCATGCTTTTAGAACATAGCTTTGGTCCTTGCTCATTGTGTTAAACTAAGGAAATTTCTATCTAAAAACCTGTATGTTATTAGTACCTAGAATGCCCACATAAAATATGTCTAGCTAAAAATTTTAAAGAGGTACAAAAATTAACAGACATATGTCACATTGATCGTTTAATTTTGCCTTTGTGATCTCAATGCAACTGAGTCGGAGGCAAAGAGCTAACTTTTTTGTTTCAAATCGCAGCATTACTGGATTGAATGTTGCTGTGGACCATGTTCAAAACCAAAGAAAGAAAAACAGAGAAAATCTAATGGCCAAAAAAAGAGTTAAAAGGGAAATAACATGTCCGAGATTTCATCTTTTCTTATCAGTTTAAAAAAACTAATTTTGTCATCCAAAGAAAGGGACTCGTTCATATCCTCAAACCAATGAAAGCCTTGATATTCAGAGAAACAAGCAAAGACCCTCAAATTCTCTATATTTAGCATATCCTTGCTTCCCTCTCATACAAAGACATTATTATTATTATTATTATTATTATTATTATTATTATTATTATTATTATTTGTTACAAAATAAAACAAAACAAATTTTAAAAGTACGACCAACGCAGACGAATTAAGTTCCCCCCAATTTGAATTCGTTGAGGCATTATGTCGAACAACATAAGTTCATTCCTTTCATTTCATAAATCCAGTAAATCAACTCCAAGAGTGAAACTTTAAGCTTTTTCATGTATTTTAATTTCACAAACGCGCATAGACAATCCACAATTCAAATTTAGAAAACAAAGCAAAGCTAGAAATTAGTAGAGTGCATCATATCTTGTTGAGCTTGGCGAGAAGGAAGACAGTGGCGGAGGTTATGGCGGGGATAAACAAGTCGTTAGGTATAGACGTCGGAGCTATACGGTTCTTGAGGAAGAGGGCGATCAAAGGAACTCCAAAGATGAAGAGTAGAAACTCTTTTATTCCTCCGACGCCGGTGAATCCAGCTCCGATTAAAACCTCTTGAAGAAGCTTCTGAAACTCATCCTTTGATAGTTTCTTCCCCACTCCGAGATTGTGTCTCTGCTCGATTCAAATATATGAGACCAACATTATTACACTTTCTAATTGGGATTAAATTCTTATTACGCCCCTTTAGTTTTCTTTTTGTTGTATTTATATAACTAAACCATTGTGATGTGAATAATAATATAACTAATTAATATGGAAACTGTTAATGTTTATTTATAATATCAGAGAGAAAATTTAATTTAGGCCCATTATTGTTCCTTGTGCCAGGAGCAGACCCTCGAGTTTCTTCTTTTCTTTTCTTTTTTTTGGGCCTAATCTTCTTCGCATTGGTTTTTTCAGTTTATAATCTTAAAATTAAAATTCATCGTGTTCTTGCTTCGAATATAAACCCAAGATATCACTCATTTACCTCGTAAGCTTCTTGTAATTTATCAACACTTGGCACCTTAAGTTGCGTACCACCGAGTCTTCTATTAATTTCTCTGCCACGCCAAATAAATAAACAACTAGGTATAATCACATCACATAAATATCATATACCATAATCAAAAAATATCCTGATGCCGACTATTTGGCTCGAATCTTTTTATCTAAACCGTCCTCACCAAACTGACATCGTGTCCAAACTCAAATTTCAGGAAGAAAAATACAAGATATGAAGTAGAAGAAGAAGACGAAGTAGAAGAAAGTAAAAAAAATTACTCGACTGTTTCAGTAACAATGCGGTAGAAGTCGCCGAAAGACCATTCTTGATTGCCATTTCTTTCATCCAAGTGTTTGCGGTAGCAATTTTTCGACATTGCTTCCAAGTCTTTCCCGTCTACTTCTCCTTTCCCTTTGGCTTCGTTCCATTATTAAGTAACACCAAAGTAAACAAACACATCAAATACGATATTTCCATTCATTCTGGAGATATACTGTATATGTAATTATATCTGAACATCAATAATAATAATAATAATAATAAAAAAAAGACTCGTGACATAGGGGGAAAAACGAAAAAGAGACAGAACGAACCGGTATTGAGGGCTTGACCCATATTGTGACAACTTCTAACTTCGTCCTTCTTCTTTTTTTCCTTGTTATTGTAACAAAATCAAAGGATAATATTAATAAACAAATAGTGTAGACGTGACTTGTGAGGTGGGCTCAGTATCTTGATATTCCCTCATCAATAAGCCACGTACCGGATGCGTGACAATTGAACCAAAGGATCGGTAGAAAAAATGAGGCTTAATTAATTTCTATTTTATATAAAAAGTTATACTTTGTTTTTATGTTCACAGTTCAATGTTTGTTAATCACTGTATATCTCAAAAATGTAATGTTTCCTGTATTTTTAGATGGAATTCTCTCTTTTGTTAAATAGCATATGGTCACAATATGATTTTTGATAGCCATATTGTAGTAGAGTGAAGCAAATGTAATTCTGTATGATCCATTTTTCCGTGTTTGTTTTTAAACCGTCAAGATTTTTCCAAAATGGTATTATAAGAGAGAGGTTCTCCTGATTGGCAAAATATCAAAGTGGAAGAGGCATACATATTTTTTAATAAGTCTAATGATTAAAAACACATTGGAGATAAATTAACCAAAATAAAATATATTTTGTGTCAAAGGGATCAATTATTAAATTGGGAAATGAGCATATGATTATGAAGGATAGACACTTGGAGAAAATTCACATGCGAGCATATAGAGAGAGAGAACTTATTTCAATGTTCATCGACACGATTACATTGACACCCCATTCCCTTGTCCTCACGCACATCTACTTCTTTGGACTCTTTTGAGACATTTAGATTTAAAACAACGAATGAGTTTGAAGTAAGTACTAAGCATAATAATCCAGCAAGCAACATTCATGGTAATTATATTAGTCAACATAAATCATTAAACGTCAGAAAAAAAAGAAAAGAAAGGTAATTGCACTAGACTTACTCTCTCTCATTCATTCTAATAATTGTTTAAAAAATTTACACACAGAATAAAAAATAATGAAATTTTCTCTTTTAAACTTTATTAATATACTAGAGATTTGTTTCCATTGGTCACTATATTAAAACAATAAAGATAAACATATAACTTTTACCAAAAAATTGTACTGGAACCCCAAAAATTTACTTAAAATGAATCAAAATTTAAACTCTAAAATAAATTTAAAATGAATTAGATAGAGTAATAGATATCATGGTAACTAAAAACAATAATAAAAATTGCTTAATTTTTTTCCAATTAACAAAATAGGTTAACAGATTTACAACGGTATTACTTTTACTCTTAGAGAAAAAAACCATTTTGTTTTCGTAATATGTTATTTTCTATATAGACATATAATTTAAAATTTTAACTAATATATTCCATTTGAAATTATTATTCAATTCATTTTAATTTTTGTATATTTTAATCAAGTTTGGATTTTTCGGATTGAATTAAAATATAAAAAAAATGGACGAAACGAAACGACAGTATGTAAGGAATATGTTGGCTAGTCTCAGTGGTCCTAGCTACGGCAAGTCACAACACATATTTCCGATCGAACCACCTCAACTCAACAATTGTCATCGATCAAAAGTCTTAACATTTATTTATTTGGTCAAGAACATTGCTTTTAAGCTCTGATCTATCTTTCTCTAAATCTCTATCATCTCCGACACGTCACCATTTCCCGCCTTATAACAAGGCAAAAACTCACGGACAGTGAAACAGAAAAAGAGAGCCATCAAATCATAAAAGCCTCGAAAAAAAGAAAAAAAAAAAAAAAAAAAAGAACAATTGTGATTAAAAAAAAAAAAAGCGAGCAATCATATCTAGTCTATTACCACCTCTGCCTCTGTAAACTTCTCGAACCCACTCTGTAATAACCAAAAGGATTGTTTTTTTCCTTTTCAGTAGTATTTAATCCGCAAAAAGTTTTTTTCTTTTTTGTTATCTTGATACTCTCTCTACATCGGTACTTTGTTGTTTGTTCGAAAAAATGGAGGAGACGAATAAGGAGGATAAGGAGAGCAAACCCGTATTTACGTTCGATGACGATGAAGATCTAGAAGAGAGCAGTAAGTACGAAAACGACAGTGAAACTGATCAAAGCGATGTCGGAGATCTTCTTGGTGATGCTGATCGTGACGACGACAACAACGATGATACTTTTATTTCCCAGGTTCAATGGCCTCAAAGCTTTAGGTAATTCTTAAAACCTTCAATCTTTCCTACTTCCCGTCTCATAAAGTTCTGTTCTTTGATTGGTTCTGTTTTTTTTTGTGTTTATCTTTCAATCAGGGAAACGACTGATTCTTATACGATAGCGGCATCACCAATCTTCGGGTCACTCTTGAGTAATCCAAGTTTCTATAGACAGAGCAGAAGTAGTTTAGATGTTGAGTCAAAAGCCACTTTACTCCCTGAGAGGAATGAAGAATCTGACAAAGCCTCAGCAGCTACACAATCAGTTTGGTCTCATAAAGGCTCATTTGCTGAAGATTTACCTATTGGTGGCTATGGTTGCAGCGTCACTCAAACCATTTTCAATGGTAATTATTAATTAAAAATGATTTATGATGGTTCTTGGCATAATCAAGAAAATATGTGTAACCTTTTTTCAAAACTCTATATTGGTTACAGCTATTAATGTAATGGCCGGAGTTGGACTTCTCTCAACACCTTTTACAGTGAAAGAAGCTGGTTGGGCAAGTATGGTGATTCTTCTATTATTTGCTGTTATATGTTGTTACACTGCTACTTTAATGAAAGATTGTTTTGAGAACAAAACCGGCATTATCACTTATCCTGATATTGGAGAAGCAGCTTTTGGGAAATATGGTCGTATTCTTATATGTGTAAGTCATTTTCCTAACTTCATCTAAAAATATATCTGCCTTTTGAATCATTTTGGGGTATTTGGATCAGTTGTTCTGTTTTCATTAGCTTCTGCATCTCTAGAATCATAGTTTCTTATGGTTTCTGCAATGTTTTGTGTCTTTTGTGCAGGTGCTATTGTACACAGAACTATATGTAAGTGAATATACTATGTTCCCTAGTTAAATTTATGGATCTTGGGACCGACCTAGTTGAACTTACTAGTATATTTTCTCACTTTGTGTAGACGTATTGTGTTGAATTCATCATTTTGGAAGGAGATAACCTTACCGGGCTATTCCCTGGTACATCCTTGAGTTGGCTCGGGTTCAGTCTTGACTCTAAACATTTATTTGGAATCTTAACTGCTCTCATCGTTCTGCCAACTGTTTGGTTGAAGGATCTCCGTATCATATCTTACCTCTCAGGTATATAATCAACTGCTTCTGTTTTGATTCATATATTTGATTCCTTTAGTCAAGAATCTTGAATCAGTCCACTTGGTTTTTTCTTTGTTTCTACAGCTGGTGGAGTTATTGCAACAGTTTTGATAGCAGTAAGCACGTTTTTCCTCGGTACAACGGGTGGAATCGGGTTTCATCACACTGGACATGCTGTTAAATGGAATGGCATACCGTTTGCAATTGGCATCTATGGGTTTTGCTATTCAGGCCATTCTGTGTTCCCAAATATATACCAATCCATGGCTGATAAAACCAAATTCAACAAAGCAGTGATCACATGGTAAAACAGAAAACTTCATTCCTATATATAAGCTTTTGATGTTTTCTATCCAATTCTAAAGACTAAAACCAAAGAATGTTTTGTGTGGCTACATTGCAGTTTCATATTATGTATTTTGTTATATGGAGGAGTTGCAATCATGGGTTACCTCATGTTTGGTGAAGCCACCTTGTCTCAGATTACACTAAATATGCCAAAGGACCAATTTATTTCAAAAGTGGCACTATGGACAACGGTTAGAAAACAAAATCGGTTTTCTTTGTAATTTCCATAATCTTTGGAAGTTCCATTTTACACTAAAACTCCATCTTGGTTCTGTTTTATCTTTTCTTAAGGTTGTGAATCCGTTTACCAAATATGCTCTCCTAATGAATCCACTTGCAAGGAGTATAGAAGAACTATTACCCGTAAGAATGTCAGAGAGCATATGGTGTTTTCTTCTTCTAAGAACTGCGCTCGTTGCTTCTTCGGTTTGTTCTGCTTTCCTCATCCCATTTTTTGGTAAGAGCATTAAGCTACAAAGGTCGTGAACTCGCATGTCTTTTTAACTCGATTTGCTTTCTAATGGTCTTTTTTTTTTTTTGCAATTGGTTTTCGTTCCACACAGGTCTTATGATGGCTCTTATTGGATCTCTCCTCAGTATACTCGTGGTAAGTTTTCATCTTCTTTTTTTTAATATCCAAAGGACATTATTGTTATCAAGATGAGACAATCACATTCTTGGATCAAAACTAAAAAGTATTTTACGTATATTGTATGTGTGGTTCAGGCCATAGTAATGCCAGCTTTATGCTTCATAAGGATAATGGGGAACAAAGCTACAACAACACAGGTATATATATAAATTGAGCACTTTTGGTGTTCTCTTCTCAAATTTTTGGAGTAATTTAGAGGTGATGAGTTTATGTATTTGAATTCTTAGATTAACACTGAAATTATGTGTTACAGATGATCCTGAGTTCGATAATTGTAGCAATTGGGTTGGTAAGTGGGACCTTGGGGACATACTCTTCAGTTGCAAAGATCATTAGGAACTATTAATAAAGAAGCGCCATGCCAAAGCCCTATTAGTCTATCTTTTTATTTGAGTTGAAAGTTTTTGTTAAAGCTAATAAAATCTTGATTAAAATTAATTTAGACTTCAAAAAGTTAATAAAACTAGTGAAAGTTTATTTTCTCAAAGTTTTCACGTTTGCATTTGCATGCTATACGCACGCCTATGAATATATACTTACCTCAAAAGTTAAATAAATAAAAACTACATGTTTAAGATTTTGTACTAAATGATGGAGTGATAAGTGAAATGATTGAATTTTTTAGTGGAATAAGGATGTTAGTCGATTTCACTAGAAAGTAGAAACTGCTAACCGTCGGAAAAAAAATTGGCCACTTTGTAATTATATTTGGCAAACAATTTAAACAGACGTTTATTTATTGCCTGCACACATGGTTGAAAAATTGAACAACTTTTAGAAGGTTAATCACATGGAAAAGTTGAACCATAATCTTCCATTTAGTGGTGTGTACCCGTAAACCGAAATATCCCAAGTCTCGTCTTCACCGACAAGACATGATGGAAAGATGTTACGATACTTGTGTTGAGACTTGAGACCTGTCGGTGATTAACTGATTACTATAAGGTATTAATGTATTATATAGTTAATTCGATGAAAGAGTTAGATTTAAGTTAATTAACCAGTTATATGACTGATGTGGACAAAAATTAGCTATTGGCAAACAAAAGATAAGACAATTCCAAGTGCATGTTAAATCTTTTGGTTAGATATATAATATGTTCTAAAAATATTCTGTTAGCTTCAATTACATACCGCCTAGTCGCTAGATCCACCATCTGCGCCTCGATTAATGACTAATCCCTTGAAAAAGTCAGTCAACCGATCACTCTCCGTCTAATCCGATTAATCCCCGCATAATCCGATTATTTTCCGCCTAATCATCTATAGTCTAATTATTTTTAAATTTCCAGGTATAATTTTTTTTTATTTTTATTATACAAATAGAGAGTTTGTGATGTTTATAATAAATTATGTTAAAAATATAAATAAAAATCATCAAATAAATTATTAATACTATATTTTCATATATTTACTATAATTTTTAAAAAAAAATTATTTAAAAGTTTAATATAATAGATAAATATATTTTTAAAATATTAAAATAACCTAAAACTAATTCCCGATAAATCTCCGTTTACTTTCCGATTAATCCCCCGTTTGACCATTCCATAGTAAAGGAAAGCGAATCATTCATGATAATGTATATATCCAACTATCCAAACATCGATCGTTATTTGAGCTGAAATATAACTTTGACCAGTAGAATTAAAATTTTATATACTTTTACAATCTTATCTCTGAAAATTTCAATCAGTTATAATGCTTGATGTAAATGTTCAGCTTCAAATACTATACTACACTGTATTCAGGACCGGTCATGAGCCAATCTTTTTGAAACATAAACATATGGTCTTTGATTATGTAAGACTAGATATTAACATATGAGAACCTGCTCAACTTTTGTAAGTTTTTAATAAGGCCCCAGATATCTGTATTTACTATTTAGACGATGAACATAGATAACGACATTCTCGCTTTGGTTCCTTGTAACAAGCTAATGTTTCAACAAGACAAAAAAATGTTATTTCTTTATTTTTTTAATTTGTAAATTCGTATACTGTAATATATCGTAGTTCCGTAAAAATGTAATCAATAGAAATTAAGAAAATAGAAAATAACAAAATTATTGTAGCAAGTTCCGCATGTTACCTATTAAAGACTACATATTATTATAAATAATAAAAATAGTACGTGATGTATTATTGCGTTAGTTGTATTATATATAGATGGGGCCAAGCCAGAAAATCTTCAAAAAAAAAAATCATACATATCCAAATGTTATACTTAAGTCCGTAATAACATCAACGCTCTAAATGCTTTTTTCCTTTACATTTGTGATCACTTACTACATCGGGGAGATCAAACTGATCACAGAATAATTACCAACAAACTAGAAATTTGATATGTTGCTTTTAGGTTATTACATATTTACATACATAAGTAAATCCACCAAATTAGTTCTGATTATTAAAAAGAAGAACAAAAACAAAAAAACAAATGAAAGATTTCTCCCTTGGATAGACAACGATTTACTATTTATATACACACAAACGGAAATAAATAGCCACAAAGAAGCACTAAATATGAAATATATTCATATATAGGTTTCGATGAAAACCCTAAAACTATAGATTGGTTTTTTCAGTGCCGAAACATAAGAAAAAAGGATTTTCAGAGAGAACCAATGCTTCCTATAGCATTCACATTGTAAAACCCAGACGAAAACAACCCAGAAAGACCTGCCGACATCTGAGGAGCATTAAATAGTACTTCCTCATCCATCGGTGAATAATACTCACGAATCTCTCCACTCGACAGCGCAGGATTCATCTCCGCCTGGTCGGTATCTGCAGCAGCGAAAGTGGTAGGCTCCAGAGGTAGATCAACGGCGTCTTGTCCTGTGAGTTCTTGAACGAGCTCTCTGAACTTAGAAGCACAAGTCTCCACTCTCATCGGGTTTGATATGTAACGGACTTTGATGGGTTTGTTCGTCGTGGTCTTCCTCTTGTGCTTTGATTGTTTCCTCGTTGGAGATGACTTGCTTGTGAGCAACGTCGATGATGAATCCATCTTCTTTAAATCTGTGTAAAAGAAAATCTTGATGTGAGCTTGCTCTCTCTTGTTTTAGCCCAATTTTAAAATATATATAATGCTAATACTAAACTTCTACTCTCAATTCTTTTTAGGAAGGAGAGTGGAAATTTAATGAGATATGAGAGAAGTTACAGCGAAGAAAGGGAAAATAATTGAATGGCATCGAGTCCTCATCTCCTCATATCCCACGGCGCGTATCTTTCACGAGCATTTATATTCATATTTCTTCACCGTTTCTTCATGATCTTACTTCTAAGTTTTAACAAGTGTGTGATAAATATTTACTCTTTATGATTAAATATAGTTGGACCAAAAAGACTACTGCAATGTACAAACGGGAGATTGACGTAGTATGGAGTGTACATTTCTCCTTTAGCATCTACATCAATGTTCTATTTCATATTATATAATATTATAATAACATATATGATATATGTGACGACTGACGACAGGACGAATGTTTTTGAATTTCTAGACAAAACTAAACTGATGATCAAAATAATACCTAAAACCATCTAGACGTTTTAATACTGACGCAACTGAACAACAGAAATTCAATCGTTTGTTTTGGTATAAAAGCCCAGTTAATATATTCTGAGTAATTTGTTACGGGTTGGTTTTAACTTCATACCGAACATCAGCAAGTAAATTTTTAAAGATTAATAATAACGATGTTTTATAGCCAAAAATAATATACAAAATCAGTGTTTTACTCACGACGAAAATAGTTAGATTATGCATATAAATTTCTTGAGAGTCCTGAGCGTGTGTGTACGCGCAAAAATTATCGCGTAATGGAAATACGAGAATAAGTTAAAATGGAAGCCGCCGTCGGCTAATGAGCCATCAGGGCATCAGAAGCGCCACGTCAAAACCGGTGATGTAGACAATAGACATATAGACGCCATGACGTCACTTGACCCGACGATTGTGATCTCACCAACTTAATTGTCAGTGAAAACCAAAGACATGACACACAAAAAAAAAAAAAAATAGGAGAAGAATACAAATATTTACCGTTCGCGGGATCATTAAGTTTACTTAACCATAATGAATTAACCCAATTTGATCCCCGAAGAAAATAAATTAACCGACAAATTCTAAACTTTTTGAAAAAAAAAAAAAAGATTTAGATGCTTGTAGATCTTTTATATGTTTAAGCTTATTGTAAATTGCCCTCGGCGGGTTGAATGTGTAACGATTAGTTTTGTAGAAAACAATATTATGATCCAAATAATTTATTGACGATGCCATACCAATGTTAATTTCACTATTTTACTCTTTATTCTTGATGTATTTGTTCTTGATGTATCCTCGTTACTTATATTCTGTATTGTTTGAAATGTTACAATTTAGAGAATTGGAGTCAAGATTTAAACCCATCAATATACATATTTAGAAATAATATATAAATATGTAATGTTAGCGGTTAGGAAATGATTTAAATAGTGAAACATGTTTCAGTTGCCTGTACACATACCTTGCAAGAAAATCTGACACATTCAATTTAATCAAACGCCGAAAGTTTAGTTGAAATGTAGCTTTGTACTTATAAAATTTAATATGATAATAATGTCTTCATATTAATACATGTTATAGTCACGTATGAAAAGGGCTAGTCATTCACTTAGAGTCAACTCAATCTCTGCTCCAAATTTAAGTACGTTTAAGATCTAACTGGTGATTTAGTTTAGTGGATTTTATTTGATATGTTTTAGAAAAAGTTGTTGCACATGAAATTTTAGAAGTTCATATTAATTTAAAAACAACTATTACTGATTTTTTAGTTACGCATTTTGGCGAAACTCCAACCATAAAAGTTACTGTGTACGATTATAATTTTAAACCCAATGTCAATGTTAATCTCGAATAGTAATAATTGACAGAAATGAAGGCAGAGGGGGTCCAAGGTGGACAAGTGGGAGGGTAGCACAGCAGTGTGTGGCTGTGTGCTTTGTTGTCTGTCCTAATTAAATTTAGGTTTATTGAAATCGGTATATATTAGTGCGGGCCCTCTAATTTACCCAAAATAACTCCTAATTATATTGCTACAACAATTAATAATTACATTTCTTTCTTTACAGAATCACACAGATGACGTGGGTTCACTAACCATCAGAAAATTATCCATGCTTCGAGAAAATTTTAGAATTTTTTCTGAATACGAACTTTTTGTTATTTGGTTTTATATCGAACTTGACCAATAATAATATAGATCCTCGAATAAGTCAAGCCACGTGTACATACAAAGAGAGTCTTTTGAATTCCAAGCTGATGACCTCGGTCGATGTTCCATCAAAGATGAAAAAATATCGTATAATGACTAATGAGAGACTAACATTTGTCTGATAATTAAATAAAAATGCATGTGTTTCAAAAATCCCCAATCCACGTCACCCTGTTTGACATCGTTTGTAGGAGAAAATCCCCATGATGGCATTAGACCGTGCATAGATGGGTTTTGATATGTTGTGAGTAACAAAAACATAAAAAAATGATGTAAAGAACTCCAAAACTTTTTACAAAAAAAGAACTCCAAAACACTATTTTGAGTCTTTTGACAATGGCAAAAAATCACAACCGAAGATATATATATATATATATTTTTGGTGTATTAAAAAGTTTGGAAACTCAAAAAAAAAAAAAAAAAAAAACTGAATCCATGGTTGCATTATGAGAGCACGTGAATTGACTTTGAAAGTAAACGGAAGCAGACGACTTCGTCCGATACGTATCCGTGTAGTTATTAGTTGTCCACGAAAATGTCCTTTATCACATCTTCTAACCACTTGGGTCTTGTTTTTTTTTCCTGATAAAGGTTAATATTTACAAAATAGTGAGTACGCTGAACTCTTCTAGGAACTGGAACTTATATAATTCATATAATGGATATTAAGTATAAATAGTAGTATATACTATTTGAGAAGTTTAACAAGTTGTTCACAACAAAAATTAAAAATAAAAACATTTTAAAGTAGTTTAAATTAAATATTTATAATTTCTTTCTTTAAAAGAAAATTTAAATGATTACATCTTAAATTGTGGAAAGATCTAATAATTATTTTTGCTAACATATCAGTAAAATCATTGAGAAAAGTATTTAAGATTTTTTTAAAAAGAATGATTAATGGGTAACGATACATATAATTTTTCTTTTCAACGTCTATATTATTACGAATGAGATTCATCATTCATAGAGGAGATATACATCTAAAGTGGAGGTAAAGTAAAAACTTACGAAAAAAGTTAAGAAAAAAAAAAAGGTAAAAACTTACGTATAGAGTTTCAGAATCATAAGCCCTCTTTGCTTGTCTTTCCTCGATCTCATTCATCCGTAAATCTTAAAAGTAAAAACAATGTATCATGTTTTCTGTTTTGAGAACAGAGAAAGAGAAGTCCACTGGACCAAATTCCAAAACCAAAAGGCTTTCTAGTTACAACCTAACTTCATCAACAATTTTCCAAATTCTTATTTTGAAAGATAAATAAAGCCCATTGGATCAAACTCCTAAAGCAAGCCTCGTCCAATTCTCTAATGTTTTAAAACAGAACTTGGTACTGGTTTCTTTTTATTAATTTTCTTCATTATCCTTTTGAGTTAGAGTCATCCAAAAACCAATGCTTTTTCAGTTGTCCTAAAGGTTAATTTAGAATTGCTGATTCTTGATTTTTGTAGCAAACTGTGGAATGTAGTTAGTGCAGTCTCATTCAAAAGGGGTGAAGGCAGAGCAGTCTCATTCAGAAGGACCTTAAGTAAGTCTTCCAAAATTAGGCTGATGCTGCTATGATGTTACCTTGAACTACTTGGTATTTTCTCAACTCACATGGCCACATCATGTTATCACTTTCTTTTCATTTTTAAAAATTTTTTTCCTATACTTTCTTATGATAAGTTTGTTACATCGAGTATTGATCAGAACCGTGCCTGATCTTCTCCTTGAGCTTGAAAAACATTGTTTCTGTTAAAAAACATGTGCATCGAAGTGACGACACGTCTTCTATGCTTAGCTTACACTAGTTTTCATTTCATGATGCAGTAATTAAGAAACCTAGTGAACTGGTTTACCTGTTCACGGATCACAAGAAAAAAGCTGTTATGGTGAAGGATGAAAAATGTGGTAGAAAAATATGTATTATAATGAGCTCTTAAGTATGTAAATTGTGACATATATATCTGTAACCTATAGTTTATTTTTCCCTAATCCTATCTTTGATAAGTCTGCTCATTGTAACAAGTAGAATTCAACAATCGTTTTCCCTCAAGGAATGAGATTGTTCTGAGTTTGAAATACGAAAATGCGACTAGAAGACTCTAGTGAAAATAGAAGCTTCAATTTATTCTGTTTTTTCTCCTGCCACGATCATTATATAAAATAGAAGAGTCTGTTTTTTCTCCTGCCACAATCATCATATAAAATAGAAAAAGCTATGGCATATAATGTTTTGGTAATTGTCTTGGGAGTAATGTGAGGCTTGAGAGAATTCACTCTCTATTCCTGGAAATCAAAAGACTACATTTTTTGTTTGTTTCAAAGATTTAAACCTTATCAACTGCATTTGTCGTGTAGACCACTTTACTTAATTGAATTACAATTTACAAAAAGGAGTTTGACCAAGTCGGTGTTGGTTTCGTGAGGTTTTGGCTTTAAGACTTTAAAAGATTATGTAGATAGATCAATAAAACCCACCTTTTGTTCCATAATCTTTAAAGATCAATAAAGCAGAGTGCATGACTAGTACAGAGTAGTTGGAAGGTTGGTTGAGTTAGGCCACAAATAAAAATAAAGTAGTTGGGAAAACGTTTATGAACCCAATACAATTTTTTTTTTTATCAAATGAGATGATATTTTTTGTTGAATTGAACTAGTTTTAAGATTTAAATGATTCGATCTAAAATCGGTGGAGGCGCCAGCTGTCAGACGACAGAAACTGTATGTATGGTCCACTTTCACTATGAGTCTCTCATGCTAATCTCACTCAAATCTTATTGACCCAACCAATGGTATTGGTTCTTCTTCCTCTGCTCCACCTACTCCTAACTGTATTTATTGTTCACCCAATTTAATGTTCCGCCTTATAATTAAATAGCCTCACTACGAATCTTTACAAACACCTCTAAACCTAAAACCCATTACTATTTACAATTCCATGTCTCATTAGTGTTCTTTTTATTTTATTTTATTTTAAGACTATGCTTCTAATTGCTTTAACTTCAAGTTTCGTTGCTTAATATACTTGTAAATACTATATATTTATAATGTTTTATACAAACACACACACACACACACACTAAGCGTGACTACATTAGACAGCTCCTCTTGAATTGCGTGTGTGAATGGCCAAACAATCTAAAGCGCTTCTTTTTTGTTTGTTGAGCCATAAAGGCAAAAGCTTCCCTCTCTGTAGCCACTAGCTCAATATGTTTTCTTTCTCTTTGCTTCTCCCTCGTTTATTGCTCTCAATGGAGAACAAGTACCTCACATTACTTTCGTTTTGTCTTTCAGACACGATTTGTGGGTTACTCATTGTTTCTTGGCTTGCAAGAAGCATTATTTACCGTAATGGGTTAAGAACATTAACATGGAGAAAGGAAACGAAGAAGAAGAATCAAGAAGAGGAAAACAAAATATCTCTCCTGGATTTGCCTGATTTAATCTTGGACTGCATCTTACAGAAGCTATCTCCATCAGAGCTATGTGCTATGACCTGTGTTTGCTCTGAGCTAAGAGATAAATGCGTGAGCGATCATCAATGGGAGAAACACTTGGGGACAAAATGGGGAAGATTGATGGGTGATGGAGCTATTCAAGAGTGGAAATCTCATGTCGCCACGTTAATGAGTTGTCTCAGAAACTCAAATCGAAGCAGTAGTAAACCAAACTGGAGTTCGAGATTTGTTGCTAGTCTTAAACCCTTTTCATTTTTAAGTTCAAACCATGGCTGTTACAAGAGAGGTTCATCATATCGTGTACCTATAGATTCTTTGATGTATTGGTACTCGAATCTTGAGAATGGCAAGTTTTGGTTTCCTGCTCAGGTCTACAATCGCGAGGTAATTATGATCAAATCATGTATAATGATTGAAAGATTTCATATTTTTGGGGTTTTGAGGATATAATCATTTGACTGAAATTGGATAAAGATTTGGTCTTTTGATATCTTAATTCAGAGATTGATTGTAATAAGTATTGATATTTGCTTGTGTTGGATGCAGAACGGACATGTTGGATTCATGATGTCTTGTTACGATGCTAAAATTAGATACCATTGCAAGACTAATACATTTCAAGCAAAGTAACAAAACCAAAAATGTTTTTTTCTCATCGCCTCTGAATAAAATGTGGTTAAAATTTTTAATATTCTGATAATTTCTCATTGTCAGATACTCGGCACATGGCCGACGTGCTGCGGAGGAAAACGTGACGTGGCAGAGGCTTAGACCGTCTCTAGTCGACACAAAGTCACGTGATCTCCACGTGTCAGATTGTTTGCACAGTCTTCGACCTGGCGACCATTTTGAGATCCAATGGAGAAGAACTACAGAGTTCCCTTATGGTCTCACTCTCTCAAAAATTTCTTCTAAAATTCTACTAAAATATTAGATAAAAGTCGACAATTTTTTCACGTTTGAGTTGTCTGACTTTTAGTGTTTTTTTTCTTCTTTCATTTTCCGGTGTAGGTTGGTGGTTTGGAATCGTGGGTCATCTGCAAAACTGCGACGAAGAAGAGAACTGTAGTTGCCACTCTGACGGTAAAAAATCAAAACATTTATCAGTATTTACTTAAGAAACATTTGAGTCGTTAATAATAGGGCAGACCAAAAAAAAGAAAGAGAAATTGATTTTTGTGTGTTTCGGCAGAGAATGTAGTGATGGAGTTCAGACAATTCAGACAGGAGTCGCCGTGGAGAACGACGGTAATAAACCGGAAGAACCACCGTGAGACGGGAAACGAATCCGACGGTTTCTACGGCGGAGTGAAGAAATTAGTTACGGAGGATGAGATATCTACCTGGAAGCGATTGTGGCCATTACAAACCTTGGAATAGTTTTGTTATATATTTTTTTTTGTGATGAGAATTTTGCTAAAATAAGGTTTAGCAAACTCATTTTGGGTGAGGAAAGAGACAATTTCGATATTGTCGCAATCGAAGATGGTCTTTAACAACTCCATCGTTGATTGTAAAACAAGATTCATGTAGTTAAAACAAAAATATACCACATATTTAGTTGTATACATATTACATTACATAAATATCATTTTTCAAATATAAATATGTGTATGGCTTGGCTCTAATACAATTGCTTGAGAGATCTGGAATTTTGATAAGAATAACAATGATGCATTGATAATGCGCAAGATAGGAACAAATAAAATTTATTGGGCTTACTATATAAAACTTAAAGTAGAGGGTTAGCATTGTAAGAAGGTTAAAAGGTTCGGGGTTTATTTGCAATACTCTTTTAATTTTATCTAAGTAAAAGTTGAAACGATCCATACTCTTATTCAAAGATTCTGGATTATTCTCTGATTATTTTGTATATTACTTAAAAATGAATAATTAATTTTGCAAGTATTGATTGTAGTTTTGAATTGGAGAGGTATTGAAATTCCAGGAAAAATCCTCAGAGACGACTTGAGGAGAAACAGAAGCTTCGATCGATCTCCAATTCCAGATTTGATTTCGCGGCTATCGTTGCTTTTATCACATTTACGTTCATCGGATAAAGATGAGCGGAGGTCCTTCTGGTTTCAGTACGTTGACCGGAATGAATTAACCCGATTCCTCCTTAGCTCGATCAACTTCTACGATTTTTTTTTTTTTTGGGTTTTGGATTAATGTGGAAATATTCTAAAACTTGCAGATAATGCTCCGGTCACGAAAGCCTTGGTCATCGCCAGCGCTCTTTTCACTCTCTTCTTTGGGATCCGGAGCGGTTCTTCTAAGCTTGGCTTGTCTTTCCAGGTCATTTCTCATCCCTTTTACCTTTGTTTGATTTTAAGCTCTTCTCGTGGTTTATAGAAGAATTAGCATCGGATTTTTGCTCAAATTTGTTGCCTTTTGATATTCTAGAGCTTTTGGTAACCAATTTTTGTGTTGTCTTGTTGTGGATGACGATTTTTGTTTTTTGTTTTGTTTTGGGTTTCCACTGTAGTTTATGCAAGGTTTTGCTTTTGTTGGGAGAAAGTAGCTAAACCAAGAAAGATTCAGTCTTAGCATCTTAATGCCATACATGGATGGAGTTTTTACTTGGATTGGTTATCAGCTAGTCGTATGATGTCGAGTAATGGATTGATAGGTTTAGTATATTTAGGCTCAAAATGTTGTATTGTTCGATAAAACTTGCATCCACTCATCTGTTGGATGCCAGTGGACTTGCATCTGGAAATATGTTTGATTTTCTGAATTTCGTTGAATAAGTAAAAGTTTAGATTTTTCTTTTTCTTTTGAGTAAACTGGTAGTTGCTATGGAAAATCTGATATTTTAAATGTATCTTTATCAAACTTATGCCAATCTCATTGCAGGATATTTTTGAGAAGTTTCGGATATGGAAACTAATCATATCAACTTTTGCGTTCTCGTCCACAACAGAATTGTTTTCCGGCTTGTATTTGCTCTACTACTTCCGAGTCTTTGAGAGACAGATTGGCTCAAATAAGTATTCGGTAAGGGAGGGATAGGTCAACTCAATTCTTTCTTCATGGTAGATGTATTTCGTCATGACTTTTCGGTCCCTTATTCTGGTAGCTATAAAGATAACTACTGATAATTTGATGAGGTTGATAACTGCTCATTCTGCAGGTTTTCATTTTGTTCTCTGGGTTTGTATCACTAATACTAGAGGCCATTTTGTTATCCCTCTCTAAAGGTATGCACTTTCCAAAGTCCAATTTCCAGATAATCTCCTCAAAAATTTACACCGTTTTGGTCAGTACTCATCCATTAGGCTATGAAATGGGCCGCTAATGCAGATAATCAAGGGATTTTAGTTATTTGTTGGCTTAAATTGGCTTTGTTACTGATCTCACCAATCATCGAAGAAAAAAACTGTACAGGGAGGATTAAGATCTGGTGATGATCTTTTGTTAGTTTAAAGTTCTATCCAGCAATTTTCTTCACTCTCATACTATTGAATATATTTTTTGAAGAATTCCCCTCCATGATTCAAATTATCAAGAAATGTTTTTTGGGCATTCTTAATAATAGTTTGTGACAATATACATTCTGTAACACATACATTTTAGATTTATTTATTGTAGGGACATAACAAACTATTGTTTATTGTATTAGATTCTACAGCAAACCTTCTGACATCTGGACCATATGCCCTCGTATTTGCTTCTTTTGTACCCTTCTACTTGGACATTCCAGTTACAAAGAGGTTTGGTGTATTTGGCGTCCACTTCTCTGATAAATCATTCATATATCTTGCAGGTGTCCAGGTAAACAATACCACTTTTGTTTGTTTGTTTTTGACTTCTTGTTGTACAGTAGACCCTTTTTCTTTAGTTGATAACTTGTCTTGGGTTTCGTATTTGTAGCTTTTACTATCATCTTGGAAAAGATCCATCTTTACTGGAATTTGCGGCATAATTGCTGGTTCCTTGTATCGGTTGAACATATTTGGTATTCGCAAGGCAAAGGTTAAACTTTTCCAACCTTATGCTTTAAAAACAATCTTCATTTATCTCCTCGAAATGTGGGGTTTTGTCACATTAGTAACATTAGTGTTTTGTGTAAATAATTGATAGATCCCCGAGTTCATGGCTTCGTTGTTTTCAAGGCTTTCTTTGCCGTCTTTGAGCAGCCATTCTCAACCACCAAGAAGGACATCACCCAACTTAGGTCGCCAAGCAGTGGCACGTCTTTATCTCTGTAACATCTACTGCGATCTGAATAACCCATCTTCGTATGCTGACATGTGATGTTTCCGTTTTTTCAGAGATCTTATCGAGCTCCAGGGCCGTCAAGTACAGAGCCATCTGAGGAAGCCATAGCTACTCTAGTATCTATGGGATTTGACCAGAACGCAGCGAGACAGGCACTTGTACACGCCAGAAATGATGTCAACGCTGCCACCAACATCCTTCTTGAAGCACACTCTCACTAAATCTTTGATAGGAAGTTCAGATACATTGTTGATTTGAAATTCAGACATTGCAACACCAAAAGGGGTATTCTTCTGCTGCGTTCTAACAACGGAGATGGCCTTGCCTTCATATGGCGAACGGATTATCTGATTTGCATCCTCTTCTTCTTTCTTTTAGGTTTTAGTTTTGCCTATTTTCTTTGCCATTGTAGTAGTTTTAGGACCAAGTGTGTAGGCTATGCTTATGTAAGTACAGATTTAAAAGTAACATGGAGAGGCTTATCTGATTAAACCTTCGGGGATTTAAATCTACTGATCCATCAAACCTTTCACAAAACCTACTCCTTGGAAAGAAAACACAAAAATGGAATTATTTTTGGTGAAACATGCTTACAAGACCATACAGTGCAACTCGAAACTATTTTTGATGTTAATGATCATTATAGTAAAAATAAACAGATTGATTTACACAAAAGTGAAACAGCCTACAACTGTTAAGCCTCTGAAATATAATGTTCAGACAAGATTAGGATTTAAACTCCAAGTTTATTGGAAATTTATTAGACTCTTGTCTAAATCCTTGTATAGTCTTGGCTTGGGAGAGTGGGAGACCATAGATGATAGTTCAGCTTGCTACTTGTTTGTCTTCATCCATGGTGTAAACTGGTATTTCCCAGTTCTTGTTCTTTTTTGGATCATCTGTTAAAGTGAGATCCGTTTCGTACTCCCTAAATGTTTTGAAGAATGTCTTTGCACCCATCATTATCAGCCTCTCCACCATAAATAACTGATAATTGTTCTCGATAATTGGAACCAAAATCTCACTAAAATTTGATGAATAAGCCACCTTGTACCTGCAAGGCAACAAGACTCTTACAAGAACATCTACATATAAATGAACAGTATAAATTTTGAATCTAGAGCTTCTGATTTTACCTGGTAGCGAGAGGCGAGAAGAATCCAGGGGTTCTCTCATTAGAAGCGATAAATAGAATACGTCCTGGTGGGATCTGCTTCTGTATTCTGCCAACGATGAACTCTGGTCGTGTGTCTCTGTCTAAATGTGGAAACTGACTTCTTTCAACACGAAACCTGTCTTTTCTTTTTTTCAGTTTGTCACCTCGAAGAACATGGATTGCATCGTAATCACCAAGTTGTGCTTTTATCTGTTTAACCAGAACTAGTTTATAAATAAGCTAAGGGCTCAATAAAGCAATCATTTTCTTTTCCTTTTAACGCAAGATTATGTTTAAATTCACACCTTTTCCGCAGCGTTTCTCAATCTTGATGCTGCCATATTTGGGAGAAATGAATAAGGAAGCATGACAGAGCTACTATTACCTCGGTCCTTACACTCAACAAACCTACATGAAGCTATGATCAAGCATTAGTATTATGAAACTTCCCAATCAATTAGATACTTAATTTCCTCATCAATGCTTACCATGCCAAGGGACTTGCGGTTCGGTTAATGAGCAAAAGATTTGCAAAGTGACTAGAGTCATTAAGCTCATGGCTATTGACTCCATACACATGTGCAATCCCTCGTTCTCCCAGTTTCATACTCGTCGATAGCACAATGTGCCACGTTTCAGAGTCATCCAGGATCGCAGGTATCTTCTCAGAGATGAGGTCAATATCATACAATGATTCCGTTGCACAAGAGCTCACTTCCCAACTAAGAAAAATGCCAAGCAGAGAGACATCTTGTATTAAAAGTGGTAAACAAAACAAAAGTAAGTTTTAAAGAAACTTACCTTTCTTCTGTAGTTTCATTGTCGGATCGATTGAGTATACCTTTCTTGTTATGTATTGGATTGATGCACATGCGAGATGGCATTACAAAAGTCCTAAATCAAGAAACTGCAATTTAGGTAAATGTACTCGATTAACCATCTTATGAACAAGAATGCTATTTCAAGAACTCCAACAGAAATCTTAGAATTTTAACGATTTGAGGTAAATTGCAAATCACCTATTAAGAAACATGGATTCTTCAAGGGCACATCTAAGACTAGATTCTTGGTGACCCAAACTGGCACAGGTCTCAGAGTTCTTACCAGGAAAATCAATCATGTTTCCCCAATACAAGTACTTGTCTGATAAACTGTGCTGTCTCTTGCTTTGAGTAGACCCCACGAAATAACCAATCAGGGTTTTCCGATACGGCAAATTCAATCCACCGGTGGATATGACCCAAGTCAAAATAAGGAGCATTGTGATGGCAAATATACATAACAGAACAAGTCTCTTAGATCCCGGAGTGGCTTTTGACTTATGGGTTTTGCTCATTGTTGCCATTAATTAAAACTGTTGCGGTGAGATTAGAGGAAGAAGAAAGTAACAAAGAATCTTTGTAACGGAGATACGAGAGATTAGATGAGATCAGAGATCTGAAAGTCAAAGTCACGTGGGTGTCTCCGACATCGTAAGACACAATCACGTGGCATTATCATTGGTCTGATTCATAAATGGCACAGACGAATTGTTTTTTCCGGCGACATTAAAAGAGTGCTCCACACGTAAAGTGAGAATGGATAGGTCTCCTTATGTATATTCCTCTTTTTCATAAACTTTTCCTTCCCACCACACACATACATAATTATCCAATCTTTAACACCAAATCGATCTACACTCTGAAGAAAGAAAACTAAGAAAAGGAAAAAAAACTATCAAGAAATGAAAAAAAAAACTAAAAAGAAGAAACCAGATCTACACCTAGTTGCATCTGTCTCATCTACAATGTAGTGTTCTTCTAAGCTTTCTGTAATGACCGAGAAGACACTCCATGTAGTAATCTTACAAACCCCAAGAAACTAAGTTTCCCATCGGAATGTCTTATCCAATCCTGAAGAACAACATGCACCGGGACTGATGGCCCGAGTCCGAGTTCCTGCAATAAAAAAACACATGTTCAAGATTAAGCATCACACTTTTTGTCTCTTCACGAGTATTCTCTAATCACAATTCTTCAGCCTCTAGGTGAAATTAAATATGGTTACCGATGCGAGCTCTTCAATCATGATGGGCCTATTCCCGTCCTTCTCAAACAACTCGTAAGCACGGCGTGCGTGTTGTTCCCATGTTTCCATTGATTCCAGCTGATAAACGCTTAATGCTGAAGCACAAAACTCTTCAAAGTCTAGTTTCTTGTATTGAAGACAACTTATCTGCAAAACCCCAAAAGAGATTAAAACGTGAAACCACCAAACCTAATGATAAACTTTAGTCCATATCGGTAGCCCCAATGCTTACCATGTGAACAAAATCTAAGACTCGTGAATCCTTTGTAGCATCTGTTGCGCTCTTTAGAATTGCCTGAGATTTGTATTGAAAAAAATCAAGAATCACAGAAAATCCCAAATGAAAATAGGTAGATGGAATCATGGAAATAGAACTCACTGTTTTGTAGTTCTGCATCGAGATATATCCATTTTTGCTTGGCCCCAACAATGTGAATTGCTCCTGGAGATAAGCCAACTGATGTACAGTTAATGTCTTGGCAAGAGCCTGGAACCGTGAACAAGAACAATTAATACACTTATCATCCATGAAGATCCACAATTTTGTTATGGGCCAAAGCTTTTGATTTAGATATGATGATATGTAATTCCATATCTCGTATCAAATTTAAGTTGCCAAATAGCATGTCACAGTTTCTACAGAATCAAACTCACCGCTAAAGCTGATTTTCTCAATGAGGTTGACATTATGTACAGTTTTACAAGCTTGTATATAATCATGTCAGATGGTATCTTTAGTTCATGTGAGCCAACCAGCCACGGATGACCTGAGAGAAAAAAAAAAGGATTGATTCTTCTCATGTTCATAAGATCAGAAATGCAGAACCAGACTCCGTTTTAGGGATCAAGATGATTATACTTACATAAAGCCTGGGCCGCAGTTAGTCTTTTACGGTAATCTTTGTTAAGCAATCTTTTCACAAAATCTACAGCTTCAGGTGATAAGGAAGGCCAAGGAGTTTCTTCAAAATTGGGTTCCGCCTTTAGGACAGCTCTAAAGATTCCAGATTCAGTACGAGCCCAAAAGGGTCGACTGCCACACAGAAGAATATAAGCAATCACTCCAATACTCCACATGTCAGCTTCTGTTCCATATGTACGATGTAAAACTTCAGGAGCCACGTAGTAAGCACTTCCTACAATATCATTCAACCTCTCGTCTGAAAAAATACACAAACCGTTGTAAGTTTTCCATTTAACATCGAGATAGGAGAAATCTCAGGTGAATATTAATATCTCTGACCTGGCTTGACATAATCAGAAAGACCAAAATCAATTGCTTTCAGAGGAGAAGTCTCATCTTTGGTAGTAAACAGAAAGTTCTGTGAAAGGAAAACAAACAAATAGAAAGAAACATAACTGTCATTATCACTCTGCATAAGTTAGTGGAACTCATTTTTGGTGTACAAAGACTTCTGATAATGTGATGGGACCTAGAAAGTGAAGTGTCACCAAAATCCAAAATAATATACAAAAAAAGTATTGACAGAACAATCAGGAATTTAAACATAATCATGGATTGTTATAAAGTACCTCGGGTTTCAGGTCACGGTGAACCACACCTTGTAGATGACAGTAAGATACTACACTGAGAATTTGAACCATCACTTTTTTTGCATCGTCTTCTGAGTATTTTCCACCCCTAAATTAAGACCAAACTCAACCAGTCAAAAGTACTGTTCAGGAATAAAGACACGCATATAAATACAGAGCCATGTGTGATTAACAATTTACCTTTGAAGTATTTTGTCCAAGAGTTCACCACCTTTGCATAATCTGGTATTAAAAAGTAAATTTATTGCAATGGTTGAATTGGAAGATAATCAAATGAGCTTAGGAATGCATACTTACTCCATGACAATATAAACATTTTCATCATCTTCAAACGCATCATAGAACTCCACTAGGTTCTTATGACCAGTCAAAGCCCGTAATATCTTCACTTCTCTACTAACATCCTCAATTGCAATCGCAGTTGTCATCTGCAGTAAGAAAATATCCAACACTAAACAATGAATCGATTGAGAAACTCTGTTTTTATTCACGCTTCCTCAGACCAAATATACGAATAATAATATCAAAACTTAATTCCTCTGCAGTTACATATAATTCAGAAAGATAAACACAGCATTAAAACACAAATGGACTTCACCAGGATCTCAATGCGAATAAATCTAAAGCGTGATTTAAAGCATTCCACACAGCTTAACATATAAAAAGCAAAACAGAGCTCTTAATGATATACCTCTGACAATATTTTGACCAAAATATATTTAAAAAATGCACAATTCTAAACACATGACGATGAAACTAGAAATCGAAATCATGATCAAAAATAGATTCAAAGAACGAACCTTTGATTTAGGAATAACTTTAACAGCAACTTCTTGACCTTTCAAGCTGCCTTTTTTACCCTTAGCAGAGCAAGTATACCCAAAATGTCCACGACCCACTTCACCATCAATCTCATAGTGTGAAGCAAAGTGTTTGGAGAACCCAAAACTCTTATCAAGACCGATCTCACATTCCTTACCTTCAGGAATCGACGAGACCTCATTACGCTTGACAGAGCCGTAACGACGCGCGAGGAAAGCGCGTATGTGCTTAGCAGGTGAAGGAGGAGGGAAAGGTCTCTTGAAGATACGAAGAGGCGTGGAGCTTACGCTCGATGATAGAGCTGGTGAAGATTTGAATAAGCTAGGTACTGGACTAGGACTGTAAAATGGAAAGCCTGAAGATTTCGCCGGCAGTGAATTCGTCGGAGTTTCATTGGAAACTGAGAGGCTCTTTGATTGTTGCTCTTCGATTGGTTTGCCATGACAGATTCCCATGAAAATTCAAATTGAGAATTCAATACCAAAGTTTTAAACTTTGTGAAGAATTATAGATGAAGTAGTTAAGTTGTGAAGCAGATAAGGATGAACAATCTCATGTGAGTATACTAATATTTCCTGGGAAAGAGAAAACGTAATCCCAGAAATAGAGACTCAATAGATTGGAGAATTGAGAATGAATTAATGGGAGATTTATTAGAGGCAGAAGATAAATAAGACGCAAAGAGGAGGAAGAAGAAGGAGAGAAGCAAGTTTCCTTCAGACCAGAAGCAAAAGCTAAAGTAGAAGAAGCTAAAGCAAAGTGTTAAGAACGAAAGGGAGAAGAAGAAGATGCTTTTGAGGAGAGAATCAAAATGAAAAAGCAAACCTTGATTGATTTCTTTTCTTTTCTTTTATTTTATTTTACTTTCATGTAGTTTTTTTTTGGGTTTTGCTTTTTTGCAAATTGCAATCTCTTTTTTATTAAAATGGGATTAATGTGGTGTTTGGCTGCCAAGACAGTCTTCTTTCATCAACTATTTCGCTACAAAATTATGATAATAAATTGATATTTATTTATTACAAAAGTTAGTTGCTAAGTTGATGGCTATATAGATACTTTTATTATTATTTTTTTGTCGTCAGATACTTTTATTATTTAGTTTTATAAATATTTGTATTGTCTTATTGATGATAGATTACTCATCAATAGAGAGATACAAATTCTATAAAAAAAAAAATACAGTGATTGACAATAGATAGCCAAATTCTATAAAGAATCACGAAGCAACCTTATATTTGCTCTGCCAAACTTACAATGTCTCGAAATATCAATCGAAGGATCCAAAAGAGTCCTAGAATCATTCCAAAATATAGATATATGAAAGAGCATATAACCTCGAAGTTGGCACTTGATTAAAGAAAGCTCGACCCAAAGGCCTAATTAGTTTTGAAGGTAAGCCACTTGTTTAATGATATTTCCCAAATTTAACTGTCCTCATATATCTACTCTACACCAAAAATGAGTTATTTCTCACAAGGGGCTGGCAAAAGCTGTACAACGTAGAGGATGTTAGTTATATATATATTTGTTCCACAAAAAAAGTATTCTCTACATTTTTGTGTGTTGAAATATGACTAAATGAAACACCAATTACCTTTCTGGAATTTCTTTGTTTCTGACTTGTCTCATTTCGAATTTTGTTTGTCTAACCAGTAACCATAACTTCGAAAACAACATCTATGAATTTACTTGCACGTCAAAGCCCAAAGAAAAATATAAAAATACAATGCTGTCTGAAGTTTGGGTTTGTACACTAGGGACATTGGATTTATCGTAACCATGAATTTCTTACCGTGGAAAGAATAAGTTTCGACGTAGTACGACATTGCCATAATTGCTCAGGCGAGTATATCATTGTTTTCTTTTTCCTTTCTTTCTTACATGACCGGTTGCTTTATTTTATAGCAGAATGTAGACTGCACTCTGTCTTTTTCATATTAATTAAAAAGTAAATACAATCTACATTCATAATTAGTATTAACAAAAAAAAAAAACAGAATCTACCCTATTTCACAATGCTTTAAAACAATCAAGTATGGACAACACCACCACAATAACGTTTAATACAATGGTTTCCTCTAACATAAAAGTAGCATATTTTGATCAGTTATAATGTTTCTTTACAATGAAACTACCAAATTATATTAGTATTAATTATTTCTTGGACTATACATCCTCCAAGCCAGCCTAGATCGTCACAATTCCTGTATTTTATAAAAAAAAAGAATAAGCTTTTTTATATTTCGTGAGATAGTGAATTGCCACCCAAAAAGTAAAAACGTAAGATAGTGACGATCTCACGTGTTACAGTGAGCTAAAAAAAAACTCAATATCAGTAGTTGGAAGGCAAATGATTTTGAATGATTATTTTTCTTTTGAAATGAGTTACTCGAGAGTTCAATCATTAAATCAATCGTACGTGTAAGTTGCAACTTAACCCTTGATAACAAAATTTGAAAGCCTAACAACCGACGAAAAAAAGCCTAACAAGTAACAACCATCGATCATCGGTGCATCGTGTTTGGGCTTTGTTTGGTTGTGTTTTATTATTTTGGCAGCAAAACTAAGAATTGTATCCTTGACATCAATTATCTTCCACTTCCTATTCATTTGCCACCTCTTTTCATTTCTAATTTTTCCTATAGCGTACATGCCTAAAACACAAAATAAAACAAAACTGTTAACATTTATTCACACATGCATTTTCCATAATATGTCAGTTCTAATTTTATATAATTTCGCAAATTAATCGCATGTAATTGTACGTCGTTTCATGTATTTTACTCAGTTTCGTATTGCCCCTACAAAGTCCTATTTAAAAAAAAAAAAGCTTCGATTCAGTAGTGGTCTAGTCCAGTTCAAAACTTATGTTCCCGTGAATTATTTGGATTTTCTTATGAAATGATTAATTATATTTATTTGTGGTAATTGGTAAAGCCTTTGACGTACGGCATAGGCTTAAAGGAGAGATGCGGCCTTGTAAGTCAAGTGTTGTCGGAGTCACTGTCACTATGGAGTATGGGCTGCTCTATTCAAATCTAACTTGGGCTTTTTCTCAAACCCTAAACCGATTTGGTTTCGATCTCATTTTTGGACCCCTCTTCTCTCTCCTTACATGGGCTTGGATCCTTGATTCTTCTTCTTCTTTGGTTTCCTTTTGTTATTAACTTAGTACATATTTCTTAACCCACCGAGGCGTTTGATAATTGAAAGAGAGTTTTATCGTTTTATTTAGACGTGCATTTGAAAAAGGTTTTTAAAATGAACCAGACTACAATAAAATTTCAGACCCAAAAAAGTCTATGTTTAAATCCTCGACTACATTGTAAAATTAAACCAAACAAATTAATTTTTTTAAAAATATAAAATATTGCATATACTTAATTAATTTTAGTTATTAAAAGTACTGGAGAAGTTTTTTTAATACAAATTGTGGAATATATAGTCAATAGGCCATAGATCAACATATCTTATATATATATATATATATATATATATATATGCGGGCACCGATTAAATATTTGAAAATTTGAGACTTTTTAATAGATGTTATCTATTGGTTTGAGATTTTTAAATAGTACTGATTATATAGATAGATGTTCGTAGTTTGATGGAAAAAAGAAATGAAAAAATGTTCGTAGTTTGTGTAGGTTGAGAAAATTGACTTAAAATAAATTAAATAATATAACAAGATGACTCAACCACTACGTTAGATCGAGAAAAAAACGGTGTTAGAATGAAAACAAGTTCTGACAATGTACAAAATAAAAATAAAAATAAAAATGAGTTCAATAAGATAGCAAAGCAATAACATAGTTAAACGAACAATACTAATTAATTATTATACTGATGTTGCAGCTTCCGTATTTTAGGTTTTTCTAAATTTCTGGTAAAGGCCCGAAGTAAGTGAAAAGGTTCCCACATTCGTCTGTAGATAAATAAGAACATTTGACCAAGATAGTCAAGAAGAGCACATGAAAACAAAAACAAAAACAAAAAACATATATGACATAGAATATGACATAGAATATGATATTTGCTTGTTTGTGAAATGTAAATAAAACAAAGTAAACAAAACGAAAAATTAGTGATATTCAAAAAGGAAATAGAATGGTCAAAATTGTGTGGTGAGATAAGAAAGGGGGACTCACATGTTCACACGATGAGACACTAACGTGTGAGGTTAATGATTGCTTTTGCCACACTACCCATAAACTTCAAAAGGAATTTTTAAAAACTGAAGTGTTTCTATTATATATTTTAGTTGAATACAAATATAGCTTTAATAATATAAAGAAATAGTGCAAAAGCTATAAATATTTCTATAAGATATACTTTTTGGTCGAGAGGTTGAGTATAGAGGGGACACCAGCTGCCCCAAAACCATCACGCTCCATGGACAAACTTTATCCACCTTTTCTTTTCTTTTCTTTTCTTTTCTTCTTCTTCTTCTTCTTCTCTTAGTTTTCTTCAATATTATCTTATTAAATTCTCCAAAAAATTATATAATTTTATAGAGAAACAATTCTAAAGAAAAGAGAGAAAGGGAAAAGGGAGAGTGATGAGAAGCGTCGGTCCTTTTTGTCTCATAGAGCCAATGGCCCATCAATTACCTTCCTTTTGTCAGTCTCCTTTTCTCACGCTTCCTCTTCCTTTAATCCCACATTCTCCTCCTTCTCCATATTCCCATTCACTAATTCATTTCAGTCTTTGGTAGTTTGATTCATATTTCTCATTTTCCCTAACAGAAAGGATACACGATATTTGACTACACCTAACTCCAAGACACTTTAACTATGAATATCAAAATGACTTGACACTACTATCATCAAAAAATAAATGTCACGCAGGATAGATAAATTATGAGTAATATATTACTCTAATTATTATCAATTAATTTTGAATTGGAAACTCAATATCTAATAAATACATTTTATTATTTTAACACTAAATATTTCTAGTTACACAAGGCTTTCGAATCGAACTCGATTCTAGCACAAAATTTATGTTATGGATCCAACAATAAACTCGATTCACATTAAGTCTTAACTGTAAATAAATAGATTAAGAAAGCATATTTCTCCCAAGGTTAATTAACCCTAGCTATTATCACACTTTTTCTTGTCTATCTAGCCATACACATGAAGTGTCTCAGCCCAAGAGATGTTCATGTTCGCGGAGATAACAGTATAAAATATATGTGTGTGTGTGTTCATAGTCCCAATTATTTAACTATACGTGTTTTTGTATAAATACACTACATGTTATTTGGAACTTGGAAGATATGCGATTCGAAATTTCAGTATATATACTTTGTATTGTGTTGTGTTATGCATATGCATGATTCTCCATATAATATCGTAGACTAAATCATTCGCGGATACATTATGAATCTTAGAAAGTAAAACAGTTCGTCACAAAATCACATGGGTAATGTTTTATGTATATCTGATCGATAGATGTACGAAAGAAAATCAGGCCCTGCTTATATTCTTCGGTCTTAAAATTGTGGTCAAATGTACACATTTAGAAAGACATGAACAAAGAAAGAGAGAGGCGTCATTGGATTCATTGGGGACAAAAGGTGACATAAGAGTCACTTTGAAACTCACATCGCAGTATTATACGGATATATACTGTTAACCATATACATATACATTCACATATATAAAGGGTATATAAATACATTCACATTTAGACTTATACATATATACATATATATATATATATATATATCGAAGTCTAGTTTCTTTTGGACTTCACCAATCACATCTGTTACTTAGATTCTTCTACATCCTCAAATATTCCCACAATCTCAGAAGCCCAGTCCTTACGGCCGCTTACATCAACAACCCAAAAACCGTATTAAATAAAGAAAACTAACACGAAAAATATTCTTTTACATATATATAATCTTTTTTTTTCTTTTTCTTGAAAAAGAACACACCAAACCTACTTACAACATTTGCTTACAATCCCACGACTTATAACTAGAATCAGAAAACACATATTAAAGGAGGAATAAAAAAAGTTTTGGTAATTATAACCAAGTTAATTATGATCATACCCTATATATTAATTAATCAATTATAGACTTTTTAGTGTACTAAAATCTCATCCTCTCACACCATGATGATGTGATCCAGAGCACGCCGCCGTTTCGACCGTTCTCCTCCTCCACCACCAGAACTACGTTCCATCAACGACTTGCTTGACCGCTCAAGCAGCGACTTGAGAGCGTTTTGCAGGAAATGCACAGACTCGACGCCGTGCATCTCTTTGTCGGCAGCTACGATAAGAACACTTCTTGTCCGACCACCAAGAGTTACCATCTCAGCTCGAAGAGTTTTCATATTAAGAGATTTAAGTATCTCCATGAGGTCCGGCAAGAGATCTGATCTATCGTCACAACATAGAGAGGCTTTGAAGATTATATGACCATCGTCTGAGTAGTCTCCAAAGTGTAGAACGCTAATCTCGTCGGTCTCTGATGGTAATAGGGTTTGGTCGGAGTCGGAGATCTCTAGGGTTTGCTGTTTAAGTTCTTTGACTCGTTGAACCACTTTAGCAAGCAGCGTGGCTTTATCGGTCTGAAAATAGAAACATGAAATTACGATGAAAAGTTTGGATCAAGAAGTTGAAAATTTTATGTTCATATCAATTCAAATCAACTGAAAAAGCTTGAGAACTTTCCCAAAAGTGAGACTATCCCAACGAGTTACACAAAAAGGCCATGAAGCTTTGCTTTTTCCTCATCTAATATATCCGTTTCACTAATTGCGAGTTTTAAATATTCAAAAGATCAAACTGAACATTGATCTTTGTAGGATTATATATAATATAGAGAGAATATAATTGTGGATCATCTTTGATATGTGTTAGTAAGAATAATTGGACCCAAAAAAAAAAGAACATATTAAAACTTAAAGCTTATAACAAGATCATGGAAAACTTTAGTAAATCTAAAGATGTATATAAAATTTTTGGTAAGAAAGATGTATATAAAATTTGGGTTGGAGAAGATGCAAAAACCTAAAACACAGTTCTTATCTTAAAATTGGTAAGATATACGAATATATGTATGAAAGAGTATTAAAAGTTTGTACTACCTTAGAATTACAAGAGAGTACGTTCCGGAGCTTGTTGAGATGAGAATTGATTCTCTCTCTTCTTCTTCTTTCAGCTTCTTTATGATTTCTCAAAGCAGCAATAGCTCTATCTTGAGCAATCGTTTCTCCGATGCCTGAGATTGCCAGTGGGTAATACGATGACGTCGATGAGGACGACCCGCATAAGCTCTGCATAGTCGTCATGTAGTCGCCGGAGACGCAGAAGCCTCCTCCGCCGGTTTCATTTCCGGTGAGAAACGAATACAACATCTGATCTGAGGTCTCTGGTTGCATATTTTCTTTTGTTAGCGCCGCCTTCTTTTGTTTTCTTGTTAATTAATGGCTTTGTGGAGCTTTCGGTGGGTTCTGTCCTAAAAGATGGATTATATATACGTAAAATGAGAGGGTAGATAGTGTAAATTATATTTTTTTTTTCACTACTAAATGTCAATACTTTATTTTATTTTCCTGAAAGCAAACAAATATATAGAATTGTATATTGGTGGGGGACTGGGAAAAAGTTGCTCTAGAGTTCGGAATTTTTGGGAAGGGTCCTTAATTAGGTCATTGTATCGGCTCTATCATCATTCTAAATAGTTCTGTGATCTACTAAAGTGAAGAAACATCCAGATTCTAGTATTACTGTATTTCTTTTACTACTTTGCTTCTTTCTTAAAGTTATTCGATTTTTTTTTAGCTCTCTACTTATGAAAAATGATGTTTTTTTTTCAACTTGCAATATAACTATATATATATATTAATGCGTTAATTTATTTGTATTCATTTCTAAGATATAAATGGTTGAAATATATATATTTGTATTAAAAAGTTTTAGTCTGAAAAAACTTGAGTATAGAAAAGCCCTAAATAATTTACAAATGTGATAAAACCATAAAAGGAAGCTGCACTGGAACATATGGGCCTAACTATAAACAAAATATAAGGCCCAAATGTGGCCCAACTTCAAAGTATTAGTAAACGGTGACCACAAAACTGGCGCAAAGCAGAACCATGCAGTAGAGGAGAGCTCGAGCTTTGACTTTGATGATGGCAGTTTCTCCGAAACATTTCCAAGTTCCTTCAGCTTTCACGCTTCCCAAATATTCTTCCTTCAGCTCCACGATTCGTTCATCTCCACTCTCTGTTATTGCTTCAACGATTCGAGTCTCCACAAAATTTAGCTCTATGCGCGTCTGTTTCAGTCGGCGATCGATCGTCAGATACAACGATCACGCCGAAGAAGATGAAGAAGAAGAGGATAAGGAGGAGGTTTGGAGCTTTGAGGAAGCAGTAACTCTATTTAACCAGAGAGATTATTACAAAAGTCACGACGCGCTCGAGGCTCTTTGGATTCGAGCTGAGGAACCAACTCGAACCTTATTCCATGGAATTCTTCAATGTGCCGTTGGATTTCACCATCTCTTCAACCACGTAAATCTCCTTTTTCTCTTTCTCACAATCTATCCTTTGTTTCTTTGAGTTAATTAATTAAATGCGTTCTTGAATTAAAGAACCATAAAGGAGCGATGATGGAGTTTGGAGAAGGAGTATGTAAGCTAAGGAAGATGAATTTTGAAGACGGACCGTTTCATGAATTCGAACGAGATGTCTCTGCCGTTCTGGAATTCGTTTATCAAACTCAGCTCGAACTCGCTGCCTGTAAGTTTTGATATATTGTCACATATATATATATATATATATATTATATGCCTAATTGACACTCAAGAAATCAAAATTGATTGATGAATGATATTATTAGGTTCAGAAGATATGTGTTTAACGATGGATCAATCAGACAGATCGTATCAACTGTTGGGTGGTTATGCAGCTGGACAGAGTATTTACAGCTTAGAGACTCTTGTTGATTTCAACAATGGAATGTCTGAAACAAGTGCTATACTCTTCTCTCCTCCAAGTTCCTTATCTCAGCCAACACGGGTTAAGCTCCCAACTCTTAACGCAACTGATAAGCATCTTCTTGCTCTTACAGACGACCAGAGATTCTGAGATAATGATCGATCAATAGGGCCTACTCTGATTTACCCACCAGATCAGCAAAGAACTTAAGATTAAGATTCATAGTATAATTCAGGGTCTGTTTTTATCTTATGTTCTTGATTGTGAATCAACAATTTCAAAGATAATAGAAGCAGATTTCATTACTGTTCAGGTTCTGAACCTAGCAATAAGATGAACAATTAAGTAAATGAGTTGTCCAAATAAAAAGTAAAAAAAAAACACAAAAGGAACATAACATTCTTGTCTTTTTAACCACCAAAAACCAGCCATGAATAAAAATTAGAACAAGCGAGGAACATTACATTTTTTTTTTTTTTTTTTGGAATGACATAATAATAGGCAGTAGAAAAGGGAAGCCGAAGTTGTTTCATCCTCACTTGGCCATCATAACCTTAACGAACTCTTCGTAGTTGATCTGACCATCACCATCAACATCAGCTTCCTTAATCATCTCATCAACTTCTTCATCAGTTAGCTTCTCACCAAGGTTAGTCATAACATGCCTCAACTCAGCAGCAGAGATGAAACCGTTCTGATCTTTGTCAAAGACTCTGAATGCTTCCTTGAGTTCTTCCTCAGAGTCAGTGTCCTTCATTTTCCTAGCCATTAAGTTCAAGAACTCAGGGAAATCAATGGTACCGTTACCATCAGCATCAACTTCGTTGATCATGTCCTGAAGCTCAGCTTCGGTCGGGTTTTGACCAAGGGAACGCATCACAGTGCCAAGCTCCTTTGTGGTAATGCAACCTGCAATAAAGTAATCGAGGATTGGTGTTAACCATTTCAATAAAAACAAATTCAAACTCTGAATCGCCGATTTAAACGACTAAACCACATAGATCTTTTCTAGATAGTGGAATCCTTCGAATTCAATTTGATTAAGATACCGAAAACTACAGATTCAATGCGAAAAGACTATAGATTACGTAAAATGAATCAGTCAAGACGTTAATCAATACAGATCAAAAGCAACCGAATCGAGCAGAAACTAAATCACAAGTTATACGATCAAGATCCAACATTTACAATTACAGGAAACCTATAGAGGAAAGAGATGAAACATACCATCACCATCCTTGTCGAATAAGCTGAAGGCTTCCTTGAATTCTGAGATCTGATCGTCAGTGAGCTGATCCGCCATAGTTTTCCTCTCTCTTTTTTTTTTTAACAAAGGAGATGAATGAGAGAAATAAAAGGAAAGACGAAGAAGAGTTTTGTGATTAGTTTGTGCTAGGAACGCGGAGGAGAGGCGTTTTATTTACCAGGAATGTTTTGAAATGTCGGTTAGACCCTCAGTTTCGGGATGTAATTACGTGAATGCCATCATTTTGAGTTTTAAATTTTAAGCTCCAGGTTGACAAATGACAAGAGAAGAGATGGATCACACGTTCACGCGGTTTCTACGCGGATCGTTGACTGCCATGTCAGCTTTTCCGCTGGGTCCTACCTTTACACTCAGTTGCCTCCTTTGATTTTCTTTGCTTGCTTCTTCTTTTCCTTATTTTTTTTTCCTCGCAATATTTAATGCTGTCCTTTTCTTCTTCTTTTTTTTTTTTTTTTTTGTAATTTTCTACTGTTTTTCAAAGGAACATTTATTCATAATGGAATAGAATTTATCGAAGTACGAATGTTTATTTCGATTAGATGGGGAAGTGGAGCAATCGCTGCATTTATCTATGTTATTTGCTTTTAAACTATAGTTTTCTTATACTAACGTTCATATGTGTTCTGGGAACTGCCTCCAACGTCCTTATTCTGCAAAACCCAATACAGGACGAAGCAAAAACTTGTAAAGTGGTGTTGTTGGAGGCTTGGAGCTAACTAACTTTACCTATGAGATCTGATCCGATGGATTCACAAAAGCATTGTATGTATATCCGTGTCTTTGAATGTCTCTAACCTCTACGGTCACTAGACTTCTAATTCCCGTCTTCTTAAAGTCTTCCCTGTTGCAGAATAGAGAAAAATAAAAGGATTGAATAAAGATACACATGTGTTATGCATTTGAATTAATTAAACCAAAAGAAGAACACAACTTGAAGACAAGAACAATGAAATAACTAGACTGACTCTGCTGGAAAGCTAAACTTGTTACAGACAAAACAACATTTCAAAACTATACAAACACCCAAAAACATGCTATATAAGACTAACGAGAAACATCACTCAAGTTTGTACCTTGGGGAGACAGCTCTTTGCTCCTGGAAATGAAATGACTACTGCGTACACAAGACCGGTTGAAGACACAGCTTGAGCAAGTGAAGTTGACAACAAACCACTTCCTGTCCCTGACTCAAGAACAACACAGCCACGCACGTTTTCAAGGTACATTACGACAAAGCTAATATCCGCAATGTAAAGAATCTGGGCCCTGTGACTCAAAACCAGTGTCCATAGATCGAAAGTGGGAGCCAACAGGTATCCAAATTTACCCTTGTTGCTGAATGCTTTTGTCCCAAATGGCTTCCCGATCCAATCCAAGTGTTTTAACACTCCAGAAAGACCCTGAAGCATGAGTCATTGCATACTTTTAACTGGTGTCATCAAATCATGCCCAGTTACCAATAATCGCCGCAAGAACACTTTCCGTTAATGAAATGATGGAATCTACTACCATCTCTTAACGTAATCTCTCGGTTCTTGATCACCGATATATATTTGAAAGCAACATGGCAATCGCTGCAAACCCTCAAGTTCTTGATTATTCTAATGGGTATACCTTCAGGTAATATCATGAGCGCAAATGCAACTGCTAGTTTCTCGCTGTGCTGCACCAAGTCTGATTCCTTCTCCTCCTCATCCATATCATGCAGCACTGAAGCTGTATCAGGCTTGTATCCCTTCAACTTCATTTCCAGAGTCATCTCTTTCAGGTATGAATATATCTCTTCCGAGTTAGATTGTGAACGTCTCCCATCTTAAACCGATACACTTCACCTTTGTGTTCAAACCAGCTGATTCCCGCTTCTTTCTTCACATTCTTGTCTCTCATTGATTTTCTCACCTCTGAGACATCGCGCCATCTCTTAGCTGAGGCGTGAACATTCGCAAGCAGGACGTAACAAGCAGAGTCATTAGGGTCAATCTGAAGAATTTCTCTAAAGACTCTCTGTGCCATTTCTGTGTTTTTGTGTATGTTACACGCAGATAACAATGTTTTCCATATAACAGTGTCTGGTTTTATTGGCATAGACCTTATTTTTGCCTCAGCTTCATCCAAACAGCCCGCTCGACCGAGCAAGTCCACCACACAATTATAGTGCTTTAAACCGGGCTTGACCCCGTATTTTTCCACCATCATGTCAAACAACTCAAGCCCTCTGTCTTTTAAACCAGAATGGCTACACGTATAAAGCAAATTTAGAAACATGACCTCATTCACCTCTATTTCGGTTTGCTCTGCCATAGTATTAAACAGCTTGATTGCCTCATCGCCCTGTCCATGAAACCCATAAGCAGAAATCATCGAGCTCCACATCACTTCATCCTCATCATCCCGTTCTGAGAAAGCTTTAGATGCATCTTCAAGACACCCACATTTTGAATACATGCTGATCAATGAACTAACCACAGCTAACACAGAGCTAGATCCAATCTTAATAGCTTCCGCATGAATCTGCTGACCTTGACCTCTTACTGCTAAATCAGAACAAGAACTGAGCACAGTAACAAAAGTGATCTTGTTCGGCCAACAGCCTGATATTTTCATCATCTTATAAAGATAAAGCACTGTTTCAGGACATCCATTTTGAGCGTTCCCCATGATGAGTGTATTCCATGCAACCAAATTACGAATAGGCATTGATCTAATGACAATTTCTCCATCTTGCAATTTCTCATTTCTCATATACATATGAGCCAACGAACTGTTAACTACTAAATCCAACTCAAGCCCATATTTGATCGTGTAGCCATGAATCTGCTGACCTATGGACACCGACCGCAACCCAGCAGCTCCTCTAAAAACACTACCAAGGGTGTATTCGTCAGGCGAAAAACCCAATGCGTACATTTCTCTAAACAAACTCAAACCCTCTTCATTATACTCTAACTGGATCAATCCGGCGATCATAGCATTCCAAGTTGTGAGCTTTCTATCAGACATTTCATCAAACACCTTCTGAGCACTTTCCAAATCTCCCGCACGCACATACCCATTGATGAGTATGTTAGACGACATGAAATTCTTCTTAGGCATGCGCCCATACAATGCAACAGCCGAAGGAAAATCTCCAAGCTTTGAGTACATGCTCATTAGGTGATTGCATATGAACTTGTCGGAGGAGAATCCAGAGACAACTAGGAGACAATGTAGCTCCCTTCCAGAACGAACAGATTGTCTGGTGGCGCATGACTGGATAAAAGGGGTAAAGAGAGAAGTGTTTGTGAAAATTTTGAGTCGGAATCTCTGGAAAGCTTCTGGGAAATTCCCCTGTGAACACAAATTGGCTATGGCGATCGCAGGATCTGCTAACAGTGGACGAACAACAGAGCATACTTGGCTATGCATTTACTATTGAAAGGACCCACACAGATTCCTTCCAAATTGGATTTTCAGGGAAGTTTCATCTTTACTTTAGCTCGAAGAAGTAGACGAAGAAGCTCGATTTCATTAGGCCCAAAACGTAAGTTAAAATTAATTTGTGTAACCCGGTTAGTGGGTAACTTTTATCACAATCACTAAAACTTAACCGTACCAATAACGGTACAACTATTATCTTTTAAAACAAGCCCTAATTCCATTAGAGTGCTCGGTACGTAAGCAGACATGGATACGCCGAACGATTTGACGAGAGAAGAGAAGAATCGAAAAGTGTCCGAAGATAATAGTTGGTCCAAACTTTGTGACGATATTTTACGACCGATCCTTGAAGCCTTGAGCTCCCTAGATTTTCACCGAGCAAAATATGTTTGCTCAGATTGGTATATCGTTTGGAAAACATGCGTGAAGCGGCCTCTGTGTCCATGGCGGATCATATACCAAGATGATTATTTGATGATATATAATCCCGGAGAAGATAAGCCTTACAAAACAAAACACGTCGGACAGTATTATATGGCTAGCTCCGGAAATTGGCTCTTGATGGTAGACTCTCTTCTCGATTTCTATATTTTAAACTTGTTAACGTGCAAAATTATCAATCTTCCATCTATTGAGTGGGGACACTTGGCTGAGCCTTGTCGTAAGGATCACTTGTCGAAAGACATCTCCGGATGCAAAAGATCAGCTGTTCTATGGATAGACGAGAGAACAGGGGATTATGTTGTTGCTTGGATTTTCAATAGGCATTACTTGTTCATACACATTAAAGGAGATGATTCTTGGTGGAATTCGAGTATGGAAAATCCCAATTTGAGGTTTTCTGATTTGGCTTATAGAAACAGTAAGCTTTATCTCTATACTATTAATGACTACAACAATATTATTGATTTCTCTGGAGATTATCCCAGAGAAGTAGTTGAAGAAAACCCATATTGGGACCATCCGTTTCACTACTTCCCTCAACGACGGGAATACAATTTTGAAGAGGAGAATTGTGATTGAGAAATCAGGAGAGGTTTTGATCATCATGAGTCTATTAGAAGTGGGAATATTGGAAGATAAATGTTTGTTTTACATCTTTAAGATGAATCTTGAGAGTAAAAAATGGGAAAGAGTATATTCTATTGGAGATGATGAGATGTTGATCTTTGGTCATGGGGTTACAATAAGAGCACCGGTTCAAGATGTTGGTGGTGGAATCAAGAATGGTTCAATATGTTTCGTTAAAGATGACGTTGATCACTTATCGACAGTTTATAATTGTGCTTCAAATTGCGGTGTCTTCGATCTTGCCACTACTAGAATCGAATTGCCTAAGGAATTAAGTTGTAACATACTTAAATCTCAGTGGTTTTTTCCAGGATTTGCTTAGTCTTTTGGTGTTTAAATAGGGAGTTTTCAATATTGATTCAAGTATTATTTTTATTTTGTTGCTTGCTTTTGTATCTTCTTGTTGTTTTTAATTTTTTGATTATTTAGTATGATTTGTAGTTAGATGATCTAGTAACAAACTCAGAAATAAAGACAAGGTTATGTCAAAGGGAGAGAAAAAACTACTCTATTATCGAACTAACATTTTCGAGCCAAGAGAGTCTTCTTGTCAATGGACTTGCTGCTGCTTCCTACCATCGCACGTCGTATCTCATTCTAAGACCACGAACCACAATTTGTATTCTTATCTATAAGGTAATGTTGTCGAAACAGTAAGTAAGAAACAACTGCAAAAGAAATTACACTCTGACAAATGTATTTAACGGCATACTGTTTTAAGTCTACAAAATATACAAAAGAACAAAGCTTTCTCTCTCTCTAACCGGTGCATATGATATAAAAACCAACACAAAGAAGAAAGAAGAAGAGAAGAAAAAGATACAAAACAGAGTTTTAAGATCAGAGAGAAGCAGAGCTTGTTCGCCGGAGCTTCCACTTAGTATCTGGCGGTGGTTCACTTGGTAGGATTGCCTCCACCTCCTGCAATTATAATCAAATTAAAGAAACAATTGAGTAGAAAAAGAATTTAGATGAAACAAGAAGAGATGGTCTTTTATACCTTAAGCCTACGAAGCTCTTCGTTTTCTTCTTCTAACCTTGAAACCTTGATCTCTAATTCATGAGTATAAGCCTGCAAGTTTCAATGTTATATTAATTAGACCAATGAACAAACAAACATTAGCTAAAACACAATCTCAAGTTCTCAAACCTGTTTCCTAGCTCGAGAACGTGCTGCAGATTCTCTGTTCTTGATCATCCTCTTCTGTCTCCTCTCTACAGTCTTCTCCACAATCTCTCCTTCTGAGGAAGCCACTCTTTTCCTCCCAGGAGCTTGTGGTGTATCCGAAAATCCACCCATCACAACCATATCTTGCATATCGCAAACGGGATATGTCATAAACCCTTGTTGTTGCTGAGGCTGATGATGATAATCAACCCATTGCCCATTTGAAGCTATGCTAACAATATTTTCAGGGACTATTGTCTCAGTAACTACACCAGCTTTCAACAACAAATCCTCAAGTGTGATTTCACCTAGCGTCCGCTGCTTATGAGTAGTAGTAGTATTGTTTCCATTCTTGTCTTGTTGGATATCTCTCCAAACTTCATCAACTGTCTTTTTACTGAAATCTCGAGGCAACGTCAAGCAACCCTGACGAGAAAGACCTACCCCTGTTGGTGACAAGACAGTCTGGAGAAGTTCATCAAGGTTCATGCTTCCTAGTGGTTTTCCTGAACTGCCTAAATGGGTTTGAACCTCATGGAGCTTTAAACTATAGATAGAATTTTGCCTAGCTAATGACTCAAAGATTGGCTCTTCAACGTTTCCTCTAAGAGAATCCATATCTATATATAGCCTTTAAACAGAAACAAAACAATTGCGTAATCGACCTTTACACTTAGGTGGTTCGATCTAAACACCTAGTAATCGAGAATTTCTATGATAATAATCAGGGAAATTGCATGCAGTACTCGAGAGCTCAAAACACAGATAACAACTAAACTTGAGAAAGAAGAAAAGGCATGAGATTGTAAAAAAAGAGAAGAAAAGTTTAAAATGATTTGAAAAGAGAAAAGGCTTAGACTTTCAAAAATAGAAATGGAGATTAAGGAGCAGTTTGATAAAAGAAAGAAAAAAACTTGGGTTCTCTGTGTCGAAGTGTTGGGTCTGAGACAAATTTTTGGTATGTGCAAAAGAGAGACTATAAAACCAAACATACATTCCCTTCTTCTTCTTCTCTCTCTCTATCTCCTTAGTTTCTCTACAGAAGAGAAATAATAGAAAGAGAATGAGAAAGAAGAGCTTGCTGTTTGCCTTACAAACTGTTACTCTCGAACTTTAAATTGTGCCTTGTGGAATTTTCAATTATAAAGCTTATATATTTTTTTTATATACACACAAAAAGTGACAAAAAGCAACGGTGCCCGTACTTATGATCAAATATGAGAGCATACACTCTCTCTTTTTTTTTTTTTTTTTTTATGAATGAATGAATACTTTATCAGGGGAGTAATATCAATATTGGTATCTATCAAATGAGAGATCTTCAAGACATTGTAGTTATCACATAATCACTTTATCTTAGTTAAAATCACTTTCACTATAAAGACTGTTTCTTTCCAAAAATGCGCTTATTGAGAGTGGGAAGGAACCAAGGAGGAGTAGAAAATGATTAGCAAAACCACATTTTGGAATGAAAAAAAAAAGATTCTATGAATGGTAAAAATGAAAAAGGAGAAAGAAGGAGGGGACAAAGGAGGAGAGGGACCACATGGGAGAATCGGGGTTTGCATGAAGATCCGCGTGTGCTTCCTATTTGGGATGTTCATCCACGTGTTTCTGTTTCCCCTTTTTCTTTCTTTATTCCTCTGACTCTTACTTCCTTTTCTATTTTTTGTCTTCCACTGTTTAAGGTTTTTTCTTATTAAATCTGATCAAGCTCACACACACAGAGATTATGATGCCCTTGATTCATGTCTGGCTATTTGTTTCTGTCTCTGAGAGAGAGCAAAAAACTCTATCTTGCTCTACCAATCACTAACACAGGTCTCATAAGAATCAAGTTTTTAAAAAGATTTCGTTAGTTCGATGCAGCTTTCCGTGAAATGCACATAAACCTAAACCCAAGAACCCCCTAAAAATAATACATTATTAAAGTTTTGAGATGTGGTATAGTATGCAAATTCATACGCTATAGATTCAAAATGTATGCTTTTAGAGCAAAGAGAACTCCAAGGACACCCAACAAAAAAAAAGCTGTTTTACAACAAGTGGAAAAACTTGTCAAAACTGTTAAGCACAGAGCCAAAACAAGTTGTTTTTTTTTTGCTTCAGGAAGATGCCTAATGAAGCTCAGCAAGAAAACAACTATTGCTTGAATCTTTAGCTACAAAACCACTAATTCATATACTAACTCTTTTCAGTTCTCAGTAAAAAAAGAAGAAACTACAGGCGGCATTCAAATGTTTGGTACCCCATACGATTATGTTGGGCGTTTGCGTTGACAGTTCAGCCTGCAGCAAAATTACCTGCGAGAGTAACAAAGAGTAAGCAAATATAATGTAGGAATCAACATAATCCGTAATGTACAATCATTATAAATCGATTGTGAAAGAGTGGTATTAATCTCACAAGGTTCCACAGTTACAGAACATGACCAAGTTATCAAGAGGAATTACGTGCAGAGAAGCAAAACCGCGAAACATAGAGAACCAATAAAAACTAGAGTCTGACTAAAAGAAAAAGAAAAATGCGAATAAACAGAGTGAAAGCATTCGTGTGCCCATGAGTAACACTTTTAAATTTACAAATGAAAACGTTTATAAAAATTAAAATGGAAACAAAAATAGTAAAACCAAATCAGTGTGTTAATATCATAATAAGAGTTGGGAAAACAACTAGAGAAAACTAAAACTTCTTGACAGGTTATAAGAGTCATGGCCTTTAGTGACAGGAAAGAGTAACATTTCATCCAAAAACAAAACAACTCAAGGCCAATATTTAAAGAACTGTTTTGGAATATCTGCACAATTAATTGAGAAAATAAGAAGAGACTTTTATAAACTGCTCCAAAACCGAAAACCTTACAGAAACACAACAAATTCATGAGTCTTTGACACAAAAATCTCAACTGACAAACACTAAAAGTTTATTTTATTGAAAATATTGACATAATACGACGAAAGTATCATAACTGAGTAGCTTAGAAAAGGATGATCTTGAAAATTTTGACATAATGAATTTAACCATAAAAGGGTAAAAAGCCAAAAAAACAGCAAGCAACCACGTCTTAAGATATACAAGGTTCATAATCATAGATGAAACAGCCGACTTCAGGTAAAGTCTGACACAGAACATCAACGAAACAAATGAAAATCTATACCTGAGTGGTTACATGTAAGGAGCCCCATACCCCACACCAAGATGTCCTCTTCCAGCACCGCCCTGTCCAGGTTGATGTGTCTGATAACCACCCTGAAAGCCGGCTTGGGCACCATAGCCCGGAAAGACCACAGGTAAGATATTTGTTTGAGTACCATATCCACTTGGCATTCCAGCTGCGGCTCCTGGGCTAGCTGTCCCTAATGTCCCCAATAAAGCCTGCCTAAATACTTGGTTTGAACCCAATACAGTACCCCGAGATGCCAAAAAACTTGTGAGGGACTGGCCAACAGCTGGGTTTAACGCTTGCACCGCTTGGTTATTACCAGTAATGAAATGTCCATGACCTTCAGGAGCACCATAGCCATTGTTTTCGTTCCTTTGGTAGCGAGAATTTTGATTGTGAGACTTATGGTGATGTTGATGTTGATGTTTATGTTTCTTACCCTGTTTCAGTCCATCTATTGCTTTGTGGCAATGCAAGACATGGCCTTCAAATACCTTGTATGGCTCTTCCAGTGCCTTCTTGGCACTTTCTGGGGATATATAGACAAACAAAGTGAAGCCTTTAGGTCTCCGGGTAGCTTTATCAAGCCCCAAAGGACCTTCTTCTATCTCCCCAAATCTTGAGAAAAACTCCAACAATTTATGCGGATCAAGTTCTGAGCTAACATTACTAACAAAGATCTTCCTATGAACGTTGTGAGAGGTGAAATGTTGAGCAGGCGCCTGAACAGGTCTAATAGACGCCAGCTGGCACTCCTTCATACGAGTTCCAATCTTCTTCAGAGGCTGCTTAAGCGCATTACGAGCACCAGACCGTGACTTGAAGAGTATAAAGCCGTAACCTTCAGATTTTCCAGATACCTTATCAACCACGGATTTGCATTCTTCAATCTCTCCGTATTGCTTAAAAGCTTCGGCAAATGTATCGACTTTAATGTCCCATTCTAACCCTTGAACGAAGATCTTACGATGAACAGGATCCTCATCCGCAACATTCCGGATCCGATCGGCAACATCTCGATGCCTTTTCGCTGCTTCTTTAAGAAGAATCAACAACTGATCCTTTGAAAACGGTTCTAATAGATCCTCTATTGGCTCTTCGTCATCCTCATCTCCCTGATTCCCAGATCTTGATGAAGTCGCCGCCTCTTCTCCTTGGTCGCTGTTTCTTTGATTGTCATCATTGATGATTCCAGGATCCTCATTCTCACACTGCTGCAACTTCTGTGGCGGCTTGTTGGATTCAGATTCGATCTTTCTCCTCCTTTCCATGGCGGAATAGGCGAATTCAAGGTTGACTGAAGAGATTTCTGGGAGGGTTTTGTGAAATTCCTGATTGATTCTTCTTTAAAAGATAAAATTGGTTAGTTTCACCTTATTAACGAACGCTGTTTACGCCGCTTGAATTATGAAAAGCATAACGATTTTCGGCGCGAAATAAAATAAAAGATGGCCTATTGGGCCTAAATCATGAGGTTACTTTTATGGATTTTATGGCCCATATAGAAACTAGAAAGTGCTTGATTATTACAATCGAGTGGAGCGAAGTGATCTAGACTTTCAGTGGGTGGCTGGGTACTAGGCAATCGCCAATTGGCAGTTTGCTGGCGCATGGACAGAGTGACAGGTCTTTTTTTTACATACCAAACTTTTTTAGATTTGTTATGATTATTTAAATAGTTCTACAAAAAAAAAAATTTACGATTATTAATACTGTTTGGGTTATTCGAAGCATTAGAAGATGACCAAAAAAGGCATTAGAAAAAAAAATCAATCATACTATTTATTTTATTTCCCTTTTATCTTTTCCCCCCCTGCTAATTTTATTGATATTAATTATGAAATCGAAAATAAAAATTACTATATATATTCCCCTTTTGATTCACTTAATGGCCAACAAATTCCGACGAGAGGACATAAAGAAAAATAGTTTCCAAAACCACTACTGTCAGCGATAATAATGCCAAGAAATAAATTGAAAAAACAAAATAACACCACGGAAAAATAAATAAATCATTTTCGTGTTTCTTCTGGAATTTGAAGAGGAAAACTCTGCGGATGATTTGAGTATTGCCACAAGAAGAAACAAAAAGACAACCGAAACAACAAAGCTACACACCTCTAAACGCTTAAAGGCCTCTCCTTTTTTAAATCTCCCAGATAAAAAAATATATTTTAAGCTAAACCCGTCGAATCACGGGTTTCGTCTTCTCTTCTACAAAAGGTTAGAACTTTCTGCAGATTATTTGTAAATAATAGTATAAACCTTTGTGTCTCGTAATGTAATGTATCAATGAAACCATATTTTCTCTGGTATATATGATTCTGGAAATTTCAGGTTACGAATAGATACGTAAACAATGGTTAGTGGGTGTGTCAATGTCGAAACCAGATTGTCTGTAACGTACTTGATTTATTTATTTTTGCTTTAAATGGAAGAAAGATTGAATTTTAATCATAGGATGATTTAGGTTTTGTGGGAATATTCAGTTTGTGGGGTCTTTGTGTTGTGTTAGTGAATCAGTTAAATACAAATAATTAATTATTGACGAATTTATAATACTTTTTTTTTTTAAACTCTCTAGGATCCATTTTCTCCTGTTTTGATTTTCCTATTTCTTACCTATTTGTCTTCTAACTCCTCTTTCTAGATTTGGCAATCAAAAAGACGTAATCTTTGTTCATTAAGGGGACTTGTTTGCTTTTCTTTTTTTTTGGGTTTAACAGGTTTTTTTTTTTTGTGAAGACGATGTTCCTTCATAGCAGTTTTAGAGATGGATTGTCATTAACTCTTGGTGTCATCAGTGTTATCAGTTGGGGTGTTGCTGAGATACCACAGATTATGACTAATTACAATGAGAAATCCACTGAAGGTCTCTCTATTGCCTTCTTAACAACGTGGATGATTGGGTAAGATGATAAAAAAAAAGCCAAATGCTTTGCTTTTTGTACAGGGGAATTGTCAAAATTATGAATTTTTTTTTTTTGTGTAGGGATATCTTTAATCTTCTTGGCTGCTTGATGGAACCAGCTACTGTGAGTGAACCTTCAGTACCTGAGTTTCCTTGAGTTTCTTATCTTACCTTGAGTAGCTTTAGCTTATTCTGAGTTTTGAAATCATTTTGCAGCTTCCAACACAGTTCTACATGGCACTGGTATATTACGAAAGACTAGAAGCAGCTGTATGAATCACAGTGTTTTTGTGTTCCTTTGTTTGATGTGTGATTTGCTTGCAGTTGTACACAGTGACTACAGCAGTTCTCTATTTTCAATCTATATATTATGGCCATATCTATCCGCGGTTGAAAAACAGAAGAAATCAGATGGTATACTATTCGATTAGTATTCTTTCGTTTTTAGAGGCAGAAGAAATCAGTTGGTATACTATTTGATCAGTATGCGCATATACTAAAACAGCTATGAATGTTTGGTGTAGGTTGAAACAGAACGTATACCAAATATAAGCAGCGATCTGAAAATTCCGGGAAGATGGAGAAATAGCTCTGATGCTAGTCCTTGTGGCGGTCAAACCACACCTATCTGTATGATTCCTGGGAGTCATCGGAATAGTTTTACTGGAAGAGAACTATTTTACACGTAATGATGCTATTTAGATTCTGCTCTTGGGATTCTCTAGCATTATGATGATAGCAATATTTTCAAGAAAGAGATTTGATAAAAGCATGCAAGTCTTTTTTGCGTTTTAATTTGTCAGGTCTGCAAGATCTTTGTCAAGTAGTCATACACCACCTGCTGGATCTGTCTTAGCTCAGAGAATGGCTGGTGGCCAAAGTGAACCTACTCTTGAAGAGCCATTGCTTCCTGAGGATGCCACGCCTCCTTCATTACCTCCTTCCACCAAATCAATGCTATGCGTGGTTAGCCTTGTTTACAATTCCTGGTTTTCGTTTCCCAGTTCTAAGCGGTTTCATTATTGAACATTCATTACGATTATTTTTCTTATAGGTCTCGACTTTCTTGTTTCTTGGTACATTCAACCTTCCCAATTTGCTAAGTGAATCGAGAACTATGGCTTTGGGAGAGAGAGATCGAGTATTTATAGTTCAAGCAGCCAGAAAGCTTTTGCAGGTACTCATAAGTGGCACATTATAGTGTAGGCATATCCGGGTCTTCAGTGAAATGAAATTTATCATTACCTTCTTTTATGTCGAAGGAATTTCTGGTTACCCTTGAATTGTGAATTCTATTGTTCTATTTCAGGTCACTACCGGCAACTTAGCAGAACCTAGTGGTGGAGGAAGCAGCAAAATTGGAATGTTGATGGGTTGGGCAATGGCAGCTATTTACATGGGTGGAAGGCTTCCCCAAATATGTCTCAATGTAAAAGGCTTCTTAATCTTCTACAACTAACTTATTCTTTTGATCTATCGTATATAACAGTTTTAGCTAAATAAAAAGTTCATTTTCGATACCATTTTTGCAGATGAGGAGAGGACATGTTGAGGTAAGCAAGTAGAATGAACACGGGGCAAGGCTACACTCAAGTAATGTATCCGATGAAAATCCATTTAATGCTCTTCTTCTGTAACTGCAGGGATTGAATCCATTGATGTTCTTCTTTGCATTAATTGGCAATATGACTTATGTTGCAAGGTAAAGATCAACAATGTTTGTGCACAGGTCTTTTAAGAATCTCTGGTGGAATCTTTATAACTCTCTTTTTTTGTTTTGGTTGCAGCATACTTGTGCATAGTGTCGAATGGATAAAAATTGCTCCAAATCTACCATGGCTTGTTGATGCAGGAGGATGTGTTGTGCTTGATTTTCTTGTATGCAATCTCTCTCTCATCAGTAATCACCTTCATGATAGTTGATGCCTTTCTTTGTCACTGAGCTCTTACTTCCTTGATTCTTTGTTTCAGATTCTGCTTCAGTTTTTCCACTTTCGCTGTCGCAAAGTTACCGACGAGAAGAAGCATGAGACAGCAGAAGCTGTCTAAGGCTCTGCTACTTCAACAAGAACTCCAAGAGAGATACATTTTTGATCTGATCAGACCAGACCAGCAAGACTCATCTCATTGATTTATTTCCTCTTTGTATTTAGAACCTTTGTGCTGATGAAACTAGTATTGGATTATGAGTTTTAATAACAGAAGATGTTTATGTTTCTGACTCTTCGAGATGACTTACTGCTAGAGTGGCTATTCATATAAATTTAAATCTGTAAGACTCCGAGATGAAGGACAGATCCGACGGCCGATAGACACCAAACGGCATCATCTTCATTCTGGTTCTGTCTGCGTCTTCTTTAACCGAAATAAACCGATCATGTTCAGGATTTCCTGTGAATAGAATCCAATCATAAAACTTTTTGTGCTCTGTTTTCTTCTAAAAATCTGTTTTTTTCTCCAATTTGTTCAGCAATTGTCACTTCGTAATGTGTATATAAAAGTAGTTACATGAAGAGAGTTTACGAACTCTCTATGGCTTACGAGCAGTGAACATAATAAAAGAATCCTGAACATAATCTGCGTAATCTGTGAGACCGCATGATGAGACAACATCCTTGATCTCATCCTGCATCAAGTAATTGTAGTTCTGCAGAATCCTCTGCAAAACAAAATGCAAAATTCATAAAGATCAAAAACATCAATGCATAGAATTAGCCATCTTTTGATCATTACCGATTGGAAAGGACGAATAATCCAGGGAGTCGAAGGACTGTATCTGAGAAAAGTAGTCCCAACAAACACACCTCCGCTTCTTAGAACACGACAGATCTCAGCAATCTTCAAAACAACACAAAGACGAAACTTTAACAAGTGATTACTACCAAACTACTTATTATGAAGCTCTCTCAAATTCAAAAACTTACAGCATTTGTAGGAGAAGGCCAACAATGCAAGGCAGCACCAGCATGAACTGCATCAACAGAACCCGAAGGGAAAGGAAGGCGAGAAACGTCTGCTCTCACAACTGCTATATTAGTTGATCTATCGAAAGTATTATCCTTTTTGATGAATTCATTACACTGACGAAGCATGTTTTCAGAATAGTCAAGAGCAACCACTCCAGAGTATTTTCCAGACTGCGCAAATTTCCGCGAAAACAATCCACTTCCGCAGCTAACATCCACAAGAACTCCACCTTCTGCTTCTTTGAAGTATTCCTCAGCCATTCTAAACTGCATTTTAAGGAAAAAAAAAGTATTAGAGCATAAGTAAAGAACAAATGGGAAGAAGGCCAAATGTTTATACAATTACCTCTTCATCAGGACCAGGAAAACCACTTCGCTTAAAGTTTTGTCGCCAACCTCTTTCATACAAAAATGATACTAATGGACTCCTACACACATATTATAAGCTCACATAAGACTTAGCTAACCGATGGTTAGTGCAGATGGATAAAATCATGTAATGTTACCGAAAGAGCTCTGTTGTAATGGGTTTGACTTCATTATAATCATCCAAATCAGCAGTGACAGTTAGATCCAAGTATTCATCTTTACTAGAGTATGTCTTGTTGCACTGTCCACACTTGAATCCAGACCTGTAGATAGCTTGTCTGCAGATTCATAAAAAGCTTTAGAGAGAAATCAAAAGCAATACTTTATACAACCATTAATAATCAATCTGTGAAGAGTTAAAGAACTTACAGGTTAATACCTGAAGGTCCTTTCCTCAAAAGTGGTTGGTAGCAAACAGGACACGCAAATACTTGAGTTTCCTCATTTTTATCAATACTTGGAGTGTCGTTTATGTCTTGAGATATTGAGCTGTCCTTTGAATTCTAGTTATGCCAAATATTTACATAACCTAACCAAATCAATTAAAAGCAAAACAAATTAAGTGGAGAAAAACAAGAAAGCAGCACTCACCGATTCGAGAGCAAAGGCACGTATGGCAATAGATTGATAACGGGGATGAACAGAAGCAGAAGCAGAGAATCGGAGAAGAAGAGAGTGTGAGTTAGAGGAGAAGAAAGAAGAGCGGTTTGGTAAGAAAGGCTTGTTGAGGAGAGTAATAGCGGAAGCAGAAGCTGTTAGTGCGGCCATCGCCATAGGAGCGGAACAGAGCAGAGCTTATAGAGTCAACGAGGCAGATAAATGTTTTGGCATAAATATATACAAAATCAGATTGAGAGGAGTGAAACAATTGGAAGAGAAGATTTCGCGTTTCTTAAAACGAAGCAACAAATGTGCTGTCCAAATTTTATGTATGTTTTAAAGCCTAAATAAAAGTCGCACACTTTTGTTTTCACCATTCACTTTCTCTGTTTTTCCTTTTCCATTTTAATTTTAAGGGGGAAAAGGAAAATGATTCTTGGCTAAATTGGGTCCACATGATCGAATGGCTTCTTTACTCCCAAGTCACAACATCGTAGCGTTTGATTCTAGTCAAACTAAAAATGAGTCTTGATAACATTTGAGCCAAATACAGACACTAAACATGTTTGAACATGGACTGCCAAAAAGGCATAGTTTTGGAGGTTGTTGATGCTAAAAGATCCTGAAATAAATTGATACTGACTTATAAGTATACATACCACTGAACGGAGTGCTAAAATTCACTTTAACTATGGTTCGTGTTTACTAACCAGTAAACAAGCTACGCTCTTCAACATCATATATGGAGAAGGTAACAAACAAAACCGAAGAAGACTGAATGGGAAGCTCTCAATCTGCATCCCCAAGACCATCACTTCCATCGCCTCTCTTTCTGATTTCCGTGAAATGGGAGCCTGGTTTCTTCTTCTGTGATGATGCCACCTCAGCGTTTCTCCTAAGAACAGCTCCAGGTGATGGATATGGTCGCTGTTGAAACAGAGGCCCCTGAAACACACATCCATCTCATTAAGTTAAGAACTTGATTTTGTTATCATGAGACTTAAAAGGAAAACAGAGTCTCAAAAGGCAAGTGGCATTACTGTGGCAGTTGTATCAGCCGCTCGTGGTTGTACTCCTTTCAATCCAACAACCCTACAAGATGAGATGGAATCAGATCAACCCGTTGTTATGATTTCTATGAGCATAAGAAGCTTAGTTTGACAATTTGGTATGTAATGTTATTCAATTCATATGAAGTAGCAGAGAAAAAGTGCAATAGGAAAGAGTATACAGCTCATCCCCATTCATGAAGTCGTTAAAATGGGTGTTATAGACATTACCAGCCACCCCGTGGAGCATCTGAGTAAGAGCTTGGGTCCATTGGGTCCAAATCATCATCCTCAGCATGAGCACGCTTTTTGCCTAATACCTTTTTCATGGGAGGTTTTGAGCTAGACCTGTTTCAATCATTGCCATTTCTCCATCATGTATATGGAGTATATTACAAGAGTAAGTAAAATGTAAACCTAGTCATGGGAACCCTACTACATCTAATGTGTCCCATCCTTATTTTCATGTTGATAATTGTACATTCTTTTAAAACAAGAGATCCTGTCCTTCCAGACAAAGGGGCTGAGAGAAATGTAGAAGAGGACGACAGTCCAACACTAGCTCTCTTGGGTAACACTGAGTATTTTGAAAGAATAGGCATAGAAGGATATTTTTTCTGATGATAAAATTATGAGAGATGCATACCTCTGATTCGGATCTTTTGGGCCAGAATCTCCTGTATTCGTGAAGTGTTTTAAACTTTCTGGCAAGTACTGCTGTTCTGGGAGATTGAAAACTCTGCATTCCATATAATATGATTATATAAGTCCCCTGAACTAAAGGCAGAGACACATAAGCCTCAAAAAATGCAAGTGAACAATGTTTGTTTAAGGTAATGATGCACGCTCCCCAATGGAAGGGTTCCTACCTGGTACAATGGACACAATAACCCCAGCTCTGGACAAGGCCCACTCCCCAGCCCCCACATCCGCTGCATCTTGGCAGCTGGGATGGAGGATGCTCCCCCTTCCCATTAGTGGTTTTTTGGGTGACAGCAGTGTTAGAGTTCGTAGAAGCAGGCTTCTGAAAAGAAGCTGGAGGTTCCCACTGTGACACATGTGTCCTTGTATTGTAGTAATACTTGTGGCCTGCACATTAGGACTCAAAAAGGTTCAGAGCTCAGGGATGCAAACAAAACAGAACCAAAGATTAAGCACGCATTGCATGTACAGTACAACAGAAATCAGAAGACAGCTGGTGAATAAGAGAGCACAAACTTCAAGCAGAAAACACTAGGATTTCCTCATTCGTATTTCCTATAAAGTGATGATGTGGGTTATTTGTGAAAGCTAATCATAAGTTATAAAATTCATTTTGCTAACAGCATAAATCACAACCAGAAAAGGAAAAATAAATGAAACTTTTTACTCGCCGATATGTATATTGTAGCAAAAGAGCTAATCATAATGATGACTAAATGTGGAATAGCATACCAGATGTTTCATCAAGTGTTTCAATCCACTCTTCCTTAGGAGGCAAAGAAGCTGTGCTTGAAGTGGTGGAAGATAGCTCAACAGGCCTTTCCCACTGGCATGTTCCGGTATGCTGGTTATAGTAATATGTAACACCACTAGCAGGATCTTTCGCATCTACCTGAATGAAACAGAACAAGATTTAAGTGGCTTAACAACTAATAAACAACTAATCAGAGCCATAAGTGGCAATCTATAAGCATAAAGACCTAAAGACTATTTGTGTGTGACCACAATATCACAGGCATCTGGAGAACCTCAAACGATTAACTTTTCAGAAAAGTTGCAGCATTTGATCAAACAAAGACAAAACTGAAGAAGAAAGACATTCATACCCATCCTTGTGGTAAGGTGCTTGCATTTGTAGGAAAAGGTAAACTTGGCTGTGCATTCCAACTAACTGCTGATGGCTGGTAAGGAAAGACGTCAAAAGGTTAACAAAAACAATAGTATGGAATCGAAACGAAGGGGTTGAAACATGATCAAGTCATAGCAGACATATAGTCACCAAGGATTACAGTGAGAGATGGATAAATACATGTTGCGTGTTGGATGTAACAGCCCCTGTACCATCCCTGAGAATCCCCCTGGCCTTTAACTTTTGTTTGAGATATTCAGGCAAATTATTTGAAGCATCAGTATGTTCATGCTTCCCACTGGATTCAGAATGGCCAGCATAAGCAACTCCACCCGGTATACCATAACCATTTCCAACATCTACATTACCTGGTGTGGAAAAAGGCAGTAACTGGACCAGTTAAGTGAAGTTTCTGAAAAAATTTGATCTCATGAAGCTATGACAAACCTTCTCCGCAAGTACTCACAGTCCCACCACGCTTAGCTGCGGTCTCAGCCCGATGATGAGCAGTGAACTGTAGCAAATGTTCCTGTGTAGACAGGAAAATGTATAAAACTTAGGTTCTACTTTATTGACAACTTAATGTTTGTCATTCACTTTGTGTAAACTAAAAAGCACTAGTTACAGTTTTATCAATCCGCTTACCTTTAGAGCATTGGGGTCAGCACGATCCCGAAGAATGTCAGTGTTATGTTCAGAGTCTCCAGCTACTGAAGTCCCAGCTTCTCTGAAATGGGAGAAAGTTTCCAATTAAGCACAATCTATAAGACAAACTAACTAAAGACACGAAATTCTCAATCTCCCAAGTTTAAGAGCAACAAGATGGTTAATATAAGAAGATGGATACAAAGACAAACCAAAAGAAATACAGAACCTTTGACCTTGTATAATCTTCTGCGTTTCAATTTCCTGAAAAAATCACAAACATCAAATCAATATGGCTAACCCTAACCCAAGTCCAGAAAATCATAACATGAAGAAACCAATAAAAATGTGAACTTGTTCTCGGAGAAGAGCATTGCTTGCAGCAGATTCAATGTCTTCGGATTGATTATAGGCAAGCGAACTTCCATAACCATAACTAGATGTTTCGTTATTCACAGAAGAACCATTCTGATGTTGCAGCCCTTCTTCCATTATTCAATTCAACGTCAATTTCTGAGCTTCCAACTAATTCAATTCAGATTTCGATTACCGATCAAACCAGTAAGATGAGAGAACCCGAGCCCTAGCTTTATTTCAGCGGTAACCAATTAGGCCCGTTAATCAAGGCCCAGGCCCAGTTAATTTTTAAATGGCTGAACAAAAAGCCTAGCTTTGCCTCCAATGGCTCTTTTCATTGAACTTTGAGGACAATTCAGTGTTTGTTTATTGGATTTTGAAAAGAACTATGGACTCTTTCATGCCCTTATTTTTTATATTATAAAATCATTATAATTTAGAGCTTAACGATTAGTTGATACTTGATAGCATGTGATGGTTGAACACAATCCAAACTTGAAATCAGTCTTCATATTAAAATGATATGTTTGTAATTTTCTCATTAAAAACAAAAGTCTAAGCTTAAATAGTACTATCAACTGGTGATTAGTTTATAATAAAGACTATATTTTCTACTAATAGATTGCTAAACAAAACTCAAGTTGTGATAATGGGGATGGTATATTTATAAATTATGATAAAATGAAGGCAGCTGAAGCCGAGCCGTTGGAAGAAACATGGGAGACAAGACAGGAGTGTCAGTGAGTGTATGGGGAATAATAAAAATAATGAGAAATCTTTCGGTGAAAAGAAGGAAGGACATACACGATCACTTCAGCACATGCTTCCTTCTCGTCATCATGCCATCATGATTACATCGTATAAAAAATACTGATGTCACCGCTCGCCTCTTTTGACTTTGTTATTCTATAAGAAGTATACGTTTTTTTAGTGTGTTTCTTTTATGTTTTCGTTTCTTTCTTTTTGTTTTGACTAATCTTAGTCTTATAAAATATTAATTATAGAAATTTCCAGCAAAATATTATCAACTACTTAAGCTCATCAGAGTCGTCTCCTAAATGTATAATGGGACTGAATTTGATACCACGAAACACGATAATTCATTAGAAACATCGATTATATTATTTTTCATCGTTTTATTGGAAAATATATTTTTAAATTTTCCAAACCAATTAATTATATAAATACTTTTCAGAACCCATGAAAATATTTCTGTAATATATAGGGTATCCTGTAAAAATAGAATAATAAAATAAAATAAAATATTGAACATAGGTAGATGGTACATCACATTTGAAATGTATTTATGAAAAAGTAGTTTGATATTTTGTGTAGTATATTATCAGAGCTAAATTTGTATTGGTGGTATTGGTTATATTATTGGTTAAAGTAACTGTTGTAAATAAATGGAATAGGATAATGGTAAGCCGTAAGCGAAAAAAATAAATATAAAATTGCAAGTATAGGTTATTTTTTTTTTTCATTTTGTAAACGACGACCACGACGACTCTATAAGTAGTAGTAGTAATCTACCCATCTGTAACCTATCTAATGAGCGGTTTTAGTCAATAGTTGACTAACTTAGATCTTGTGTGCTGAGTGAGTGGTATACATGTGTATGAACTTTTTAATGTTATATAATAGAAGAAACTTAAAAAAGAGATACATATATACTTAACATAAAAAATAACAAAAGAAAACATACCCCCTCCCCAAAAAAATGCATATCTATTTTATTCAAACATGAATTACCCTTTTTAAGGGTGGTTGTATTCAATAAGATGTTCGTATGGCTTTGATGTGCTTCTTAAGCGTTGTTAAACAATAAGACTTATCTTGCTACAGAATCATAATTAAAGTGTCGTAAACTCTAAAATATAAAACCAAGTTATGGTAACAGATAACTATTTTGCGAAAATAGTCTATAATTTCACTTTTTTATTTTGGGTCAGGAGTCAAAACTATATATAGATCCATTTGATTGACTATTAACTTAAATTTGAAACGGCAATCTAATAGTCAATTTATTTTATTTTCAAGTGGAAAAGAGTAAATTCATTCTGGATTATATATATTTTTAAAGCCAGTAATTACAGGTCGTGACGCCAAAAGAGTATGATAATCACGCTCGTGACGCCAAAAGAAAAAGAAGGTAATTACAGGTCGCACAATTGCAATTGGTACAACATACGTACTTTCAAGGAGGTATGAACTAAAATAAACTATTATTGGCATTGGAGAAGAAAAAATATAAGAAAATGATATAGGGATGTCAAAATTTGTTTATTTTTGCATATATTTTTACGTAATTATTTTGAAAATTTAATTTTATGCCTGTATAAATAAAAATATAAAGAATAACTACTTCAGTACTTGTAAAAAGGATGAAAATATAATTTTCACAAATGTATAAATGCAATTTGTCGTCTTTTTTAAAAAATATAGTCAGTTTTGACATTTGTTGTCTTCGCTTTCCATAAGCGTTCCTTTTACCCAACTAATCATATGCATCGGCATTCTTAAGACCATGTATAACTTGGATCAACCAAAAAACCTTGAGGGTCGGTAAAGTAAAAATATTTTTAAAATGTTCCTTTCATTCATATATCAAATGTTTTAAAAATACTTAGTAAAGTCACAAAAAATTTCAATAATAAATGGAGGGTAACAAAAGACATACCGAAGCTGAGAATGACGGATTCTATTTCTGGAGTCTTTGGTCCTACTGAGCAACTAGCATTTAATTAAGAATAAGCCGTTGGAATTTGACCTTACTTCTTTTATTTATTTTGTTGTGCCATTATTTGCAAGTCTCACCGCGTCGAGATGAATATGACAATATGTGTATATTTAATGAATAGATTGGATATATTTAAAAGTTAGAGATATTCGTATATAATCTTAATATTTTAATATCTGAATTTTGGTTGTACTCACAAAATATTTAAAACTCAAATCCAAACCAAATTCCTAACAAAAATAAAATTTAATCACTAATAGAAATTGTAGTTAAAATTTATATCTGTATAAAAAATGATTGACTCAGTAATTGTGTTCTTCCTGGTTAACCTTCATTGGATTGCTACAGATTCCACAATAATTAAATTTATCAACTCCGTTTAGTGTAAGCTTTAAAATGTCATATAGTTGTACAATGACTCCGACCTGTTTTGTAATAATCATATCACTCTGCAGTCGCTGAACCAAAGTACCGTATGAGTACACGCGCTGACACGTGTCTCTATCTATTTCCGCTCAACGCGGTATCATCGCTTCTTCTCTTACTTGACGCCGTCGTCCTTATTTATAAGCTTTCCTCGGCCCCATTTCATTTCTTACCTCTCTCAATTCTTTCTATCTTCTCTTCTCCTTCTAGAAACCATTTCATCATAGCCTGCCTCTATCTCCTTCTTCTTCTCCTTCGATTATGATGTCTTCCGAGGGTTTAGCTAGTGTCGATCCTTGGTTGTATCGGCAAGGCTTCAACGTTGACTCATGGTTGCTTCCCGATACCTTCTCTCACGACAACGATTTGCTCGCCAGAGCTCTTCACACCACCGTCACAGCAGCCACACCACTTCCGTCTTCTTCCGCTTTCTTTAACTCTGCAGCCGTTTCTCACCCTCCTTCAACTTACACACTCTCCTCTAACGTCTCTGGTGGATCCGATCCTGAAATCATCGGCGGTGGACCTAAACGGAAGCGTAACTGTCTTATTACCCAAGGTAAAGCCACTAAGCGCCGTTCTCGTGCTTCCAAGAAATCTCAGACCACTTTCATAACGGCGGATCCGTCGAACTTTCGCCAGATGGTTCAGCAAGTGACCGGCGCTAAGTACATCGATGATTCTTCCTTGGGGGTTTTTTCTCCGATTGTCAAGCCGGAGCCGCATAGGTTCGTGAACAAACTGCAGAGTGGTCTCACGGATCGATCCACGGCGGTTCCAATGCTCGATACATCAGCATTTTTGTCTAATCATCACCAAGAGAATATGGCAGTGGTAAATGCGTTCTCTGGTAACGGCGGCCTAGGATTACCGTCGGCGAAGTCTAATGCAACGGTGGATACGACCGGCTCCGCTGTGGATTTTGATACTTACCCAACATTCCCGACGCTCGAGTCGTGGACCGTTATGTGATCAGTTTCTAGTTTAGTACGTAATCCTTTTAACTAATTTTTAGATTTGTTTTCTTTGCATCCCTTTATGAATTATCTTGTTCATAGTTTTTGTTCATCCATGTAATGGAATCAATCTGTCTTCTTTTGACTTTCAAATTATTTAGCGGATAAGTTGCACATTTATTTACTTTGATCTTTTAGCTCAGCTCTAAGCGTGATTTACATTTGAACGAGATAAAACAAAAGTCTAAGATGGGGTTAGTTGGTATAGGAAACTGAAGCTTAAGTTCGTTATGCGCACCATCATATCAGTTATTTATAACAATCAAATACGTTACGACCACTGTTACAATAATGTCTCCATGACTGTCGACTGATACAAATCAAATTTTATTTTCGTTTTCTTAGCATTATCCCATCTTTTCTTCCCCTACAATCTCCTGTAAGTAGGACTTCTCTTAATCGACTAATATCTGAAGAGAGAAATATTTCTTACAAGAAACTAAAAGGCTAACTTTTCACTAATACACTAGTACTGTGTTACCTTCCAATAAAAAACGATAAAACGAGGGTTTCAACTTCTCAAGGTAGATATATGTTTGCTATTAGTGATTACTTTGCACTACAGATAATTGCCCATCTACCGCTTTAATAAGAAAGTGAAAAAACAAAAAAGTCGCCAATAGACCCCACAAGGGACAAACCAAACAAAGTCAAAGTATTAGTCGTACCTTTGAATCCTTTCTTTCACCCTTCATCCTTATGTGCCTTTGTTTTCTCGATTGATTCCATTGCTTCTTCGAATGATTTCTGAAGATATGCAAAAGTGTTGTCATTTATTAGCTGTGGGTGGAAATACATACGAAGGAAAAACAAACCAATACACAACCAAGAAGAGTCAAGATCGTTTAGCATTTAAACAATCAGAAAAGCAGTGCACATGCCCTTGTTTTTCCCATTAATGGAAATTTGAAACCAACCTCATTACCTCAGATAGAACAAGTTTACATTTTGCATCTATAATTTCTTGCAAATCCTAACCTCATTACCTCAGACAGAACAAGTTTTCATAAACGGTACCATATGTTGCAAATAGCATATAGGTTACTATTAATTGTCAGTACATTACCCTGCAATATCAAAGCTTATACAGTAGTCAAATGGTTCGAGCAAATTCTCTTCTTTTTCACACTTCTAAAGCTATCTAGAGTGCATAGGTAGGATAACATAACTAGATTTAGGACACCGTTAGTTGCTACAATTCTTGAATTTCATTCTAGTTACACCTGCGGCAACAAGACTAGATGTGCAGAGTACCAGATATTATCATCAAACACATTTATTTCACATGAGCTTGAATCTGATGAATTCAGGAATTCATGCATTAGGCATCCAACAACAGGAAAAATCCAGTTTACTTTTTGCATCAACAATAATATATGTAAACCACAAGATAAAAGCAAGATCATGAAAATAGTCAGTAGCATGAGGTGACTATGGATGGATAATATGATACTCACCCCTGAGTTACGCATTTTCCATAGTGTTTCTCCGCTTGAATCAATGGCAGCAAACGCAAAGTACAAACCACTGGAAAACAAAGATAAGAAATTACTTGAGTAAGGATAAAACATTCAACAGATAAAAGGCACCACAACTAAGAAGCAGCCAGAAAATTAGGTATGAAAACTCAAGTTTGTCAAAAACATAGCCACAAGAGATGAATCCCCAATCAACAGCAAACCGATTTCTTTAATTGAATATAACGAAGAAGAAATAAACTTCAAGGATTTGAGATAAACGTGGCATCATCACAACTATACGAATTCAAATTGATCACCATTCTGTAACCAGATATTTAATTAACTCTTATTTCATTTAAGAGCTGACATATCAAAAAGGAGGATAGCTCTAAAATCCATAGCTATAAGCTCATAATCAGCAAACGATAACGAGGAAGACAATTGCCTCTACTGGGATCGTCTAGCAAAATAACAATGAACATTCTCTAGATAATCAGAAATCTCACACTAATACAGAATTCCCCAATAACAGCAAATACTCAGATACGAATCCATCTAACAAAAGAGGAAGCAACAAATAGTCACATTCACATACCCAGCTAATGCGAGATTCAACAGAAACGCTCGCGTCGTCAAGTAACGAAACGTCGAATCAAATCCATTGCTGAAACTAGAGGCCTGACGATTCCTCGAAGAGTAACCATAACCATAACTTCTACCACCACGGTTTCCGTACGGATTACTATACGAACCGCCAGTACGGCGAAAACAATCGGAATCGCTAACAGCGTTATAAGACGCGCGTTTACAATCGTCGTTCAACACTTCGTACGCCTCCGATACAAGCTTAAACCGCACGGTGGCGTTATGACGAACATGCTCAGGAGACTGTGCGTGCTTATCCGGATGATACTTGATAGCCAATCTCCGAAACGCATCTTTTACCTCTTGCTTCGTCGCGTTTCTCGTAATTCCTAAGACTTGGTAATGATCCACCATCAGACTTTTTCAACCGATCAAACACCTTAAATTGAGATCCGAGATTGCTTGTGTGTATAGCCTATGCATATACGAAAATTGGTATGTGTGAATCTGAGCTCGTCTTCGTAACATTGATGATGATATAGGAGTTGTGAAGAATCGCTCTGTGTATTTTTTTTTTAGACAAAGAAGGGAAGACTTCGTGGCGCTTCAATGGCCGCTTCCTTCCAGACGAAATACCACAAAATATTATCTGGGCTGAGGCCCAATAAGGCCCAATAAGGCCCAATAATACGTATTAGTGAAGAGTTTAGATTTTTAACGGTATTGGACTAACTTTTTGTTTATTTTCACTAAGTTGTATTTTCAAGTTGATGATGATTTTGTTCAAATTCCATAAGCTGTTGCTCAAATATAATCAAATAAATTCGATTTTGTGTATAATGGACTCCAAACATATGAAAAATATGGATGTTAATTATTATTTTTAGATTTGTATGGTGGATAATACTGACAACAACATGCATCAGTAGTACATATTGCATATGCATAAGCATGATCTAGACAAAAAGCAAGGCATTCGCTTAGTCCACCACTACATAAACGTGTTCCCTCGAAGCATTGACGATCCATCTGCTTTATTCCATAACCTATTTATTAATAAAAGTTATTAATCTAAAATATGCATCCATTAAAACACAGAATGAAATCTAATTCTTAATTATTAAGTGAATATTCAAGAAGAAATCTATACCTGGAGCATTAGCAATTGTTGTACGACAATAAGCAGAAGATGTGATGAAGAAAACACAGAAAACAAATGCAACTAAAGTTTTTTGGGTGATAGCCATTTATGTAAGAGTCTCTTTACTTCTTTTTTTAAGGATTTTCTTCTTTGTTTAGAATGATTTATAGTGACACAAAATACATAAACTGTAATTTTTTCTGGTCAAAATTTTTAAAAGGAAAATAATCTTTCAATTTTAACAGATCTTGACTAGAAATATACAAATTGATTTCTTACCTAATTAGGTTCAAATATTGGTGAGATGGTAGTTTTTTTTGTGTACATAGTTGAGTAAGCAATTTGCGTTTCCATTTTTTTTTTGAAATATAATTTTAAAAGAAGTTGACATACTCAGTTCATAAAAAATTTTGTTAAGTTTTTTTTTTGGTTTCTGGATAAAACCATAGGGATTCTGAAATAAAATGAGATTTTCTGTCAATTTTTCAAATTTTAGATTTTTTAGAATAAGAACCCTACTCAAAATATGTCAACTTCTTGGCATGTTAATGTTTCTTTTTATACAGTTTATACGGTCAAAATACGTCTTACAATCAAACTGTATTTCCCCGATATTATAATGAACTTATGTTTTTTTTTAAATAAACACATTCTTTAGATAGGTATATGTGTATATATGCGTATATATGCGTATATGTATATTCGATAAATATAGTGTATGTAAATAAATCGTTTTTACTTAATAAAACTGGTTTTTTATAAAAAAAATCTTGTCCATTTTAAAATATTGTCAATTCAACATGATATTTTGTGTTAGATAATGAAATTAAAATATAAGATATTTACTAAATGGACATCGTACATCACATTAAAACAAAACGTATTGGACCGACCGAATTTTTATTTATTTAACATTTAAAATTCATCCAATTGTATTTCGATTTCATTTTGGATTCTGTTCGAATTAGAAAATGTATTGCTCGAATTTGATCAAAGTAACTTTGATTTGACAATTTTTTTTGATAAACTATAATCAAGATATATTTATTTAGTTATTTTTCTCTATATCCTTATAAATAATCAATGTATATGTTATTTTCAACCAAATGAATACATTTGACTATATATTTATATTTTTCTATTCTGGACTCATACTTGTGTCTATCCCACAACAACATGCATTCTGAATACACCTGCCAAAGAAATAACCATGATCATGACATAAACTAATACAAGCAGCCCTCCCACCATGTTCACATACTCCTGTTCCATAAAAGCATATTGGATCCTCCTGCTTTATTCCATAACCTACATATAAATAAAAGTAGTAAACTAATACGTACATTCTTTAAAAATAAAGAACAAGATCCATATTCAAAATTAGGGTATAAAAAATTAGTGCCTCGAATACTAGGTGTTTTCGTATGACAGTGGACAAAAGATATGACAAAGAATGCAGTGACAGCAATTGCAACTATAATTTTTACAGTGATAGCCATTTCTTTGATAGTCTTTTAACGTTGTAATATGTTTTCATTTGTTCATACTCATTATATATAGAGATACAAGCATACATAAATAAGAAATTTTCTTAGTCAAAATTAATAATACCATAATTTTTTCAATCTATTTACTTGTAAAATTATGATAGTCAAAATAAAAATACAGATTTACAAAAAAATAAATAGATAATAATTTTATTACCTAATAATGTATGAACAAAGGTAGACTGGTACTTGTTCTTTTATATGTAGTCAAATATTCTAACGATCTTCTTCGAGTTTGTCTTCGTAGTTTCTCATATGGAGATTTTGGTTTTCCGGATAAAGCTCTACGGATGTTTTCGAATTTTACTTTCATTTCCTGAGATAAATGATATTTTTGTTCAATCTTCCAAACACTTGAACTTCTGCTTACATGCTAATAACCCTTCTCAAAATAGGTCACCTTCTTGGTATGTTTATGTTTCTTTCACTATTGTTTATACGGTTAAAATGCTTCTCACATTCAAGCTCTTTTCCAGATATTATAATTAAACCTCTAACTTTTTTTCTTCAAAATAAATACCTACTTACGGTGAGTATATGTGTATTCCATATACATGTATGTGTATGATATACATATATTGTACTTAAATAAAGTTTTTCCAAATCGGTGGTAACTGGTAACCTAGTGCCAGTGGTAGTAGAAGTGGATTAGTTCTCTTTTGCCCCAAGTTCAATTTTGATACAGAAAGTTATTCTTTAAATCAAAACTTTTAAAAGGGGCCGAACATTCACAACTCCCACGGTTAATAAAGAAGGTTTTCGCTACATAATAAAATTGTTTTTTTTTTATCAATTGCAACATAAAAATTTGTGTTAGTTAACATATTACCAAATGGACTGTGTATATCACATCAAATCCTATTGGACCGACTTTTATTTATTTAACATTTTAATATATATATATATATATATCCAATTGTCTTTCGATTTTATTTTTAGAAAATGTATTGCTCAAGTTTAATCAAAGTAACTTTGATTTGGTAAAATTTATTTATTTTTCTCTAGAAGACAATAAAACATTTATGATAATATTGACCTTCTTTTTAGATCAAATGAATACATTTGACTAGTTTTTTTCTTGGACTCATAATTGTTTATATTTCACAACAACATTCATCATAAACACATTGGCCATAATAAAAACCATGTTCATGACAAAAAGTAATACAAGCGGGTTTCCGTCCACGACGACACTCTGATCCATAAAAACAATGAATATCCTGTTGATTTATTTCAATGAAGACAATTGAACATGTATATAATCAAAAGTAGAGTATAGAGACAAACCAACGCCTGGAATACTAGTTGTCGTACGACAATGTATTGAAAATGTGAAAAAAATACAGTGAAAACAATTGCGACTATAATTTTTTATAATAATAGTCATATCTTTGATATTTTTTACTTTTTAATATGTTTTCTTTTGTTTAGATTCATTATATATAGTTAACACAAACATATCTAAAATGGTATTTTCTTGTTCAAAGTTGAAAATACCATAATCTTTTAATCTATATATTTACTTACAAATTTATCATAGTCAAAAGAAAAACACATTGACAAAAAAGAAATACATAATGATTTTCTTACCTACTTATAATTGAACAATGAGAAACTGGTATTTATTCTTGTATATGTAGTCCAATATGCAATTTGTTTTTTTCCCTACACAATGATAGCTTATATATCTACTTTGACCTAGTGAGCAGTGCCGCCTCAGTGAGGGGACGAGAAGGACGACAGTTCGAGGCTCAATCATGTATACTTCTATGTCATATTCTTCTGGTGCACCCTGTCACAAAATTTCAACACAAGTCAATACAAAATTACAAAGTGAAAAAAAAAAAAAAAAAAAACATGTAACCTCAGTGTCTCAACGAAGAATCTGTCTAAAGACACGTGGCGCACGCACAGAAGTTTCGGTTATTAATAGTTGAAACAGAAAAATGGCGCGTGCGGGAGAAGTAATGTGAAATTAGGGATTTTGGAAAGTTGCGAAAATATAGGAGAAAAAGTGAGAAAATGGTTGTGGTGGAGAGATTGCTATGTTAAGGATGTTCTAGAGTAATGGATATTGGTTTTGACGAACTTCCAATGGCGGAGAAAAAGCTGTAAGAGGAAGAGAGAGAAACCATTATTTCAAACAAACCTTAATTAGAAACAAGAAGGAGAGAGAGGAGGCGAGAGAGGGAAAGAGATAGATTACGAAGAGGAGGAGAGAAGGCAAACGCCCGGCGGCAGGGTTTCGTTGGCTGGCCGCTACAACGACGACACGCGAAGCAGAAAATGGAATTAACGTTTTGGTCGTCTGGTCGTTGAGTCCGAGGCTCGAGGAAGAAGTAGAAGAAGATAGTGATGGGGAAGAAGAAAAGTTGTCACGTTCATAGTGCTCCTTCCGATGACGATATCATGTTTTCTCATGATCATAAACCCAAGAGGATCTACCAACTCTGGCCTGGCAACAATGTAAGCCTTTTTCACGCTAATGAAAACTATTTATGTGTTTTTGAATTTGGCAATTAAAAAGAAGAGTTTTTGTAATGCCTTGCAAACCACGTATCATGTTCTAAATAAGAATTGAGCAATTGGAAAGCTGATGAGAACCGATTTATAGAAACCGATTTGGTACTAAATCCTGAAATGATAATGGCATATGATGAGTGAGCTTTGACACATTCTCCTTTGGTTTGGTCTTTAGCTTTATATTAGTCATGTAACACATTTGAGATATGCAAAATAAAGTGCTCTAGTGTTGTCTGAAGCGGCTTGACTTGTCCTCTCTCTTGTTTTATGTGTTCAGAAATTTTATTGCGGAGGGAGACTAGTGTTTGGTCCAGATGCGTCTTCTCTTCTTCTTACCACATCTATGATTGGATGTCCTGCTCTCACTTTCTGCATTCGAATGGCTTTTTTGATTGGCAAACGATTTCCTTTGTTCCACTCTCTTGTATTGATGGGTGCACTTTTGCTAACAATCTTGGTAAAACCATTATAAATGTTTCTTTCTTTGTCAGCTATGTTTCCTCGTTCTTACTTTCTCTTATTTGCAGGATTTCATATTTCTCTTCTTAACATCATCGAGAGACCCTGGGATTATCCCAAGGAACAAAGAAGCACCTGAAGCAGAAGAGGTTAAAATGATCACTCAATCCTCAGAGTGGGTAAACAACAAACTTGGTGGTAATACAAACGTACCTCGAACCAAAGATATACTGGTGAATGGCTACACTGTTAAAGTTAAATTCTGTGATACTTGTTTGCTTTACCGTCCTCCTCGTGCCTCTCACTGCTCAATCTGTAACAACTGTGTCGAAAGGTTTGATCACCACTGTCCATGGGTTGGCCAATGCATCGCTTTAGTAAGTCTTCCAAACAAGAAAAACATTTTTTGTGAATCTCCTGAAAGTGTGATTAGGATCTTTGATTTTAACATCATGTTATGTTTGCAGCGAAACTATTCATACTTCATCTGTTTTATATCAACATCAACACTCCTCTGCTTGTACGTCTTTGTTTTCTCTTGGGTCAGTATGCTTGAGGTACACGGCAAGATGTTGTTAATGGTCATCACAGACGACTTAGTATTTATTGTTCTCATTATCTACTGCTTCGTCGTTGTTTGGTTTGTCGGTGGACTAACTGTTTTCCACCTTTACCTCATCTGCACCAATCAGGCAAGATCCTTAGTAACTTTATTTGACTATTGCTGTTTGGTGTTATATTTTTGCAAATTCGTTTGTTTGTTTAATTCCACTCTAATATTTACTCTTTTATTTCTGAATATATTACATTCCATGCAGACGACTTATGAGAATTTTCGGTATCGATACGACAAGAAAGAAAACCCTTACGGAAAGGGTTTCTTCAAGAACCTATTTGAGTTGTTCTTTGCGAGAATACCACCTCCAACGATCAATTTCAGAGACTGGGCTCCAGTGGAGCCTGACGTGGAGGTTGGATCCATTGCATCTGAGCTAGACCGAGCTTTCGGACCCCGAGGAGATAGATATGATATGGAAATGGAAATTGGCGGTTGTAAGAGCGGTTTGCGACTCCATACACTGGAATATGACAGCAATGGCAAAAGCAACATTGAAGAAACTGTCAAGAAGAAAGGTTTAAGTGAAGGAACTACAGAGACCACCAACGCACTTTGCTTCCCAGGGATTCAAGAACCTGGGAATATAACAAGAAACTCGAGCGTTGATGTGAGATCGAGGTAGGACACCCCGAAAAAACCCATGGATCAGAAGTTCAGAACATAGATCTGTTGCGGAATCTTTACCCCTGTGAAAAATTGCATTGATTACTTGTGTAAACTATACTTTCTTTAATTTTTAAAGCCATAAGCTTTTCGATTCAGAGGAAAACAAAACAAAACTCTCGAAAGGTAAATACGAGAAAAATAAGAGTATAACGTAGCCTAAATAGAATCCATAGTTATATTGAAACCAACACACATAATGAAAAAAAAACTTTTAACACAAGTCAAAATGGGAACAAAAGCTCTCTTACCTTTACAATAAATAATAGAGAATCACTCTCAAAAGATAATAAAAATAATTGAAGAAAAGTAACGAAACATTAAGAGCCAAGGGAAAACACAGAATCTAATCCATTTCAAAGATCCTGTACAAGGACAGAAGAACAAGGTCCCAAACTTTTCACACTTGGCAAAACCCAAGGATATGTCTCATGTCTCATCGTTAGGCTTCCAGTATCGGACAGGTTAAGTAGAGAGAGCACCTGAAAGAATGTTCAAAAAGGAATCTGATGTTTATATGTAATGACCTGGTGGCTAGATTGATGGAGAAAATCGCCATTTTTCTTGAATAAAAAGAGCTTAGCCTGAAGTTTCAATTTCTTTCCCGTGATCTTCTGAAAGATTCCTCTTCAATCTTCTCAACCAAATATCATAATCTAACGGATATGGTGTCCCACATAGACTGTCAACGTAGTCAGAAAACGCTTTTAAAATGGTTGAGACATCGCCTAGCTTCTGCTGAATCAATCTCTTTGACCAAGAGGTCTCTCTCCATTGAAGCGCACCTTCAACTGAATCCAACTCGGGCAAGTCTCCAGAACAGAAGTATAGCATGTAAATCAAGCTTTCTGCATCAGAGGCAGCACAGAGTTTCCCTTCCTGGAGTGCGTAAGTAGAGGAGAAGTGAAGATTCATTGCGGGTCGATCTCTATCCTCAAGCACAGCGTGACCCCAACCAATTAGTACAAAGTAAGGATGTCTTACACCAGAAGTGACATAAACTACATTTTCTGGGCGGATGTCACCGTGGCGGATTCCAGCTGAAGAGGAGGAAGAAAGTGCAGATAAGCAATCATGGCAACATCGAATAGCTTCTTCTGGACCAAACCGGCCACCGTTTACCAAATCAGCTACTGTCTCGCCAACTGGAGTGGTCACAAGAATGGGAGTTCCACACCAAGGATGATCACATCGTCCACCTGAACTTGGTTTTTGACATTGGCCTGGGTGAATGATCCGACCAGACCCATGGAGCTGCGGCAAGTATTTGCTAGAAAGTCCTCTCTGTTTCATAATACTTAATATCTTAGTTTGTCGTTGCACTTGATACCACAAGTTCATGTCTTCCCAAGCTGGCTCAAGCTGCAAAGGGGGAGAACCAACATACAGAAACACAGACTTCCCTGCATCATCCACTGGAGATGCGATATGATAGGGGAGTGTACCATTAGTCAATATTTCGTTAATCTGATAGCCTTTTCGAAAGTTCGAATCCTCCAACCACAGAACCGAACCAACTTCAAGTTTCATCGATGACTCAGGCTCAACTTTGGTTGATTCTTCCTGAACTTCGACAATTTCAGGAGACATGATACGGTGCTGGAACCTAAACATAGTATTTTCATTCAGACTAGTATCCCCCAGCTGTCTCTCCTGTCGTCTTGAGTGAAGACGAGAACTATGGTCAGCAGCTAAGTCTTCTATGGAATGCCTGGGTGGCCCAAAGTACTGCATTATACAGTGGTAAGTGGCAAAGACTACTTGTAAAGCACCTATGTCTCCCCAGTTGGCATTTCCCAGCTTGTTCCATATTCTTTCAATTGGTGACACTGATATCTTGGAATGCTTCATTATCCAGTCCGCTGCGCAGTCATAAACATTGTTCACGTCAAAATCCAATTTATTTACGTCCCCTTCAACTTTTATAACACCTCCATATTGTGAATCAACGAGAAGAATGAAGACACAGTTTGAGCTTTGAGAAAAATCTAAACGGCTCATACTCCTTGAGATGAGGACGCGGAGGGCATAGAAAAGAGCCTCGCCTACAACAGGTAATGAAGGCGAACGATCACTGTCCTTTGCAAAGCTCCCTATCTCAGACCTAACAAGAGCAAGTTCAAGAATGTGATCCCATTTTCCGTGTGGATGACGTGGATTTTTCAGCAAAATACCTGTTGCAGAAAGACCTTCAAGCTTCCCGAGAGCTAAAGCTTTCTCAGCCTGATAAAACTTTAGATTCTGATTGTATAAACAACCAACGGAGAAAGGAACTGGCTCGTCCAGACTCCAAAATGCCTCCCATAAGCTCTTAACAGTGGCGTGTAAAAAATCCTCTATTGCTAGAAAAGCCTTTGCCTCCACAGCAGTAGAAGAAGAAGCATAAACCGCATTAGGCATTCGAGTAAGCTGCTGGAAAGAGACCCCTTCCAAAGCATAATCAAACTTTTGAAGCTCAACCAACTCAAAAGGAACATCAAAGACAGGTCCATTGCTTCCAGAGTTTTCCAATACTAAAGTAAACCAATCTTGAAGCTTTTCCGTGAAATGTTCACAATCGATAAATCTGCTAAGGAAATCTCTGCGGGTACGAGAACGAGCTCCTGATGAAACACTTGATCTCTTAGTAGTTGTATCAGACCCTATTGATTCCAGGTCTGGGGATTTACCTGTCAAACAAAAAATGACTTGGAAACTTAATCAATCATTTTTCGAATGAGTCATTCTCTTTGCATAATTGTTTCTAAAATGGTTCTAGAGAAGATTATCTTCAGTTTCAGATCCAAAAACCAAAAAAAAATCTAAAGCTTTCAAATTGAAGTAAATGGCAGTATTCTTCAACTCATCTAAACTCAATTCAGCCAAAACAATTCCACTATTTAGATTCTCGCTTAAAGACAATCACCATCGAAATCAGATTTAGGGCAGAGACAATTTTGAGAAGATAATGCTGATTCGAAGATGAATGGCTATAAATAGTGAGAAATCAAATTCTAAAGGAGCAAAATCAAGTCAAAGCGAGATAAAAAAAAAAAAAATTGAGGCAAAATCTAGGGTTTTCTCAGACGAGAAAATATAAGAAAATCTGAAATGAGAGCTATGAATAAAGCAAACAAACCTTCCATTACGGAAAATGAAAATCCCAAATCTCAGTTTCGTCTTCTTCTTCTTCTTCTTCTGCTAGCCTCTGTTCTCTTCTAGAGCTATTAACTTCTTCGTCTGAGCGTTTTCTTCTACGATTCTCCTCCAAGCCTGATGAGTCCAAGTCGCTGACCTGTGTTCTTACCTTTTTTATTTTTTTATTACTTTTTAAATCTATAAATTCTTCGGCTTGTTTGTTTGTTTGGTATATATATATTTTTTATTTTTTTAAATAAAATAAAAACAGGTCAAAAGTACCAAACACTAACAATTACTTAACCATTTTTATTACTAGGGACCGGAGAAAGACTGCGGTCTTACTGTACATTCAAAATATATTCTCCAACTTTATTGTATAAAATTCAAACTTATAATTAAACTAGGCATTACATAGCCATATTAAATCGTTGACAAAAATAAATAAATAAGCCATTAAGTCGTTTGCAAAATGTGAAACGAAGGAGATTAAATGAAGAAATGGAAACGCCAGGGCAAGATTTTCTTGCTAAGAAAACATTGATATCAAATATATAAAAAAAACATTTATAAACGTCCTTAACATTAAAACCAATAAAAAAACATTTATAAACTAGATTATAAACAAATATATCATGTTAAACTAGAATACCTTCCAAATATTTAACTGCAAAATTTAAACGAGAATCAACTATGGGCCCAGATTTTACCCAATGACGGCCCACTTTGACTTTGCTCCAAAATTTATTGAATAATTTGGGTAGCTTCTCCTTGCTTGTATTGTCCCACATCAGGATTCAGACATAGTTGATCAAATATCATCGCTAACTCAACTTGATGTTTTCTTAATAGCCGAAGATCTAAGAATGATACTCATCGAGTGAAATAGATGATTGTGAATGTAATGGCGTGTAAAGAACAAAACAATTCTTCATGGGATTTCATTCTTCCATATGCTTTTATGGCTGGCTTTACAATTAACTCGATGATCGTAATATATGTGTATATATCATGCAGCTAGCTAACCACTTTTGATTTGTTGGTACATATAGTATTACGTACAGTATCAAAATTAAAAGATTTATCATTTTCTCTAACTATTTAATTATTTATAAGTCAATGAAACTAGAAAAAATTATGGTTAATTGATCGAGTACAAAATGTGGACTACCTTTTCTTTTTATTAGAAAGATGTTTTAACTGTCGAGTTGGACCCTAAATTAAAATAAGAAATGAAAGCCCACGCAGTTATATTGCTCTCAAGTCTCACAAGATTTCAATAGTGTAGGGATTAGGTTGGAATTTTTGAATGTTAATGACTTTAATTAGTGTTATGTTTTTCGAATAAAGTTGTTCCAAAAAAGGTGTTATGTTTTCCGTGGAATGTTACTCAAACACAACACGCTGACTAAACAAAAGAGTAAAGCGTCAGACTGATTATGGGAATGAGGATGTTTGACCCCACAAATCTATCTTCGATAAAACCAATTGGGATGAATCTCAAGACTGAATCGTTTGAATAAATTGTTTGCATATATATATATATAACTGAGATTAAACGATATTGAAGATGTTGAGTCTATGGTCATACTCCAAAAAATCCGTCCGAGTTTATGATTCTCTATTTATGTTAAAAGTATACTACCAGATGCAGTCGTTGTTAAAATTACATTCATGTAGGAGGAATTTATATATGAACTTGGGATTTCAAAAGAAGTTCAGTTTTTTTTTTTTGGTTGGGTATTGAAGAAGTTCAGTTGAGCTAATTAAAAGTTGGTGTGGTGAATCTGGTGATAGTTTTTTAATTAACATAAGTATATGTTAAACATGTACTAATACAAATTATATAAAAAGCTTTTGGAATTTCACCGTAGTTTTTCGTTGTTGCTCCTCTAATACACTTCAGCTGAAAATACGACGCATATTTGTTACAGTTGATAAAATTTAATACGAATCATCATCTTGGAGATACATGTAAAGAATCTCACATCTAAAGTGAGATGAAGTTTTATCAAAGAGATATAGATCAATTACTATATTAATTTCATATCATATATTCTGCCGAATCTGAATTACAATTACGACAACTAAATTGAAACCAAACAGGTTTTTTCTCAACTTTCCAACCCAATATGTAAAATTTCCCAACCTTCATCGTCTTGTTACCCTATGTGATTGCATTATGAATAAAAAATAATCGGTTTAGTTAGCGTCCATGCGTCCGATTAGACACTGGTAAACACCCAACTTATTAAAATGATTGGATCAAATCGGTAATGCAGTTTTAAACAACACACAAATCGATATTATTTGCCCTACTCGGTCAATCTAAATAACATGTATTTACTCGCGATGGCAAATGCGTATATTATATACATATGACGATGGGTGCTTACAATAAAACATGGGCATCACATGGTTCATGAATTAACTTATTCTTTCCCTCAATAAATAATTAAGAAGATTCCTGCTTTAAATCATTCTGCTTTCCGTAAAATATTTTTTTTTTGTTAAAGGGTAATTCCGTAAAGTATTTTCCAGAACTTAAAAGGTATTAATTTTTTGGGGTTTAAAGCTAAAAATAATTTTCACAAAAACAGGATATTGCATCTTCCTTTGTGCTTCCTGGCCTTAAGTAAGGTTCGGTTATAAAAATCCAGATAAAAATGGTGCAAAAATTCAAGGGGACAGTTCTTGTCTGGTTTCACTTCGGAAGAAGATTCCTTATTTTCTAAAATATGTAAGATGGTGCTGAGGGGTTGGCCACTAGACAATTTAATCCATTTAATTATAAGGCCTTCTTTATAAACTTTTTAAATTATTGAATGGAAAAATATGTATCTTAGATATCTAAGTTGTTTAAAAATATATTTTTATTTAGGTCAATTAGTTGCTAATTCTACGTTAATAACTTATAGCAATGTCGACATGTTGCTAGTTGGCTTGTTGAATGAGTGTCTCGCCACTGATCAGCCGACCAAATCTATCCGCTCGATTTTGGGTTCTAAGTTAACTTTTACTCGAAATTATGCCTGAAATATCTTCTATTGACTTGAGAAAAAATGTTACTGCGAAATTCTAATCAGATAGTATGGTTTAGGTGCGAGCACCCACATTTAAACAAATGGAACATAGTGTTTTTAAAAAAGGATGGTTGATATGAAGTTATGAACCACATAACTTTTTTTTTCCTGAAATGTTTTTTAAATCCATATTCCAATACGAAGTGGAAATTTGCTTCAGATTTATTTAGTTACTAATAGCTACAGTGAGTTGAATCTATTATGAAACTGTTTAATAGTTGTAGCTTTCAATCAAATTCAGTTTTTAGTAAAAAACAGCTTTTAATTATTTTCAATTCGACTCAAACACAATTTCGGATTTCTTTTAGCATAGAAAAAAAAATCAATTTAACTAAATTAAAACAATCTAACTTTCGCAATCTGATTGATCATATAATTTGATCTACCAGGTAAGCATTCTTATTTCACATCATACGCCGAACTTAGAATTGGAATAATAATCATTCGCACTACTCCACTACCTAGTTTATAGTTACCTAAAGAGTTTTCTGATTTATTTGTTCCTGCAGTACAAGTCCCACTCTCAACCCATACCTTTGCAGTTTTCTTTTCACAATAATATTTTATCCATATAACTCCGTCGTACAGTTTAATTTTAATGTAAATGTTTCACGATGAATGATTTTAAGGGTTTTGCACATTTATTGAAAAGAACAATAGATATTTTTTGTCAACTTGAAAAGAACAGTATAAAACACCAAAATGTATATTAATATTTGAAACTTATGATTATATTTTGTATACAAATAGGGGATACATAACAGTATACATTTAAATTTTGTATACAAATTTGGAAAACAATTAAATAGTTAAATGGAAAAGTATATTACACGCATGGTTCAGAGACAGATAACCCACTAAATGCAGTTAATTTAATACTATTTAAACCTTGACTAACCTAATCCATGTCTGCTCGTGGAATCTCATGCGTACAGCAGACCAGTTGTACGACATGGTGCTGTTCCTTATACATCCACGCGCAACACGAGCGCGTGAAACTACACGTGTCACGTGGAAAGCCAAGAATCTTTCTGAGGCTTTGGACCAAAACTCCGAAATACAAATAAGACAACGACAGATCCGAACAAACAAAAAGTTAAACCAATTCAATTATCAACTTTAACTGTTTTTGTCTTCTTTCTTCGTTGTTGTTTTTTTTTCAATCACAATTTATCCTTTCTTTCTTGATATCATTAATTAATAATTATCACACTTTAATGTTTAGAGAAATATTCGGATTTATAGTATTCGTCTTATCATGAACACAATTATTATTTTAATATATATTGAGATTTCTTCTCCGCGTGAGCTTCTTTGCACTCCAGTTATCTAATCATATACCTTAAGAAATAGCTTTTACTTCAAATGATGTCGGCTCAACTATTGGCGCATTTTTATGCGATCAGTTATTTTTCATTTTTAAATAACATATAAGAGTTGTTCATTATTGCTTTCTACCTAAAAAATAATATAGGTAACTTCATAAAATATAATAAATTGAAGTTGAGGCAAACACATCGCATGGAACACAATGACAGATATGCTCACACCTCACAGTTTATTTTTTTACTACTTTAGATATTTTTTTCAATTTTCTTGTATCTTAGTATTATAATGTGTATCTTCTTTAAATTAGTTTTGTTCCATAACCCCATTAACACAATATTCGAGAGAAATGGAATCAGCCAATCACTCTCTTTCGTCCATTATAAATATATACATTTCTAGAAAAAAATCACAAAAACTACTTTGTTCTTTTCCTCCTCAAAGATCCACCTCGATCTTCTCTCTTCCGTCTTCCTCCGCCGCCGTCACAATCATCCACTACCTCTCTTCATCCCTACATGAGAGAAGACAATCCAAGTTGGTTCCTCAGATGGGAGGAAGAGCTTCCTTCGCCGGAAGAGCTCATCCCTATCTCTCAAACACTAATCACTCCTCATCTAGCTCTCGCTTTCCAAATCGGAAGTCCCAATCATCATCTCGGTTTAAAGAAAACCGCCGCGATTTATCACCAGAAGCTTCAATCCTCCGCCACTCCAACTTCAACTTCAACTCCAACAACAACTCCTCCTCATCCTCAGATGAATTCTGAGTTCGGCGGCGATTCAACGGATCTTGGTTCAGGATCAATAGGAGGAGAGCCAGCAAGGACACTAAAACGACCGCGTTTAGTGTGGACGCCTCAGCTACACAAGCGTTTCGTTGACGCCGTTGGACATTTAGGTATAAAAAACGCAGTTCCAAAAACGATAATGCAGTTGATGAGTGTTGAAGGATTGACTAGAGAGAACGTAGCGAGTCATCTTCAGAAATATCGTCTTTACCTTAGGAGAATGCAAGGCGGGAACGGTAACGGTATCGCCGGAGGGCACGTCGTCGTTTCCTCTGATTCAGCCACTGATCGGCTCTTTGCTAGCTCACCGGTTCCCGCGCATTTCTTGAGCTCGGAGTACTTGATGCAGCCATTAGAGCATTCGTATTTAGGGAAATATCCGATTACGCAGCAGAAGAACCAAGTGGTTCGTAATCTCAGGTATGAAGATTCGGAATTTGGTAATGGAGATGGTGGCAGGAAGATTCTTAAACTCTTCCCTCCCTGCGGGAATTTAAACGATAGTTTAAAACTTTAATTTTCGTTTTTATGGAATTAATAATAATGTTAAGGTATGTGGATTATCTTTTGTAATTTGCATTTTTCGTCAGGTTTAATAATGTATCGTTAGGTTTATTGTTAGTGTATATTTTTGATACACCAACGATTTAACTCTCTTGTTTTTTTCTGTATGTTGTTGTATCATTTGTATTCACTACTATCGCTTGTTTTATTATCTTCATCCGTTTTTGTTTTGGTCAAAGCTTTATCCAGTTTAGAACTAATAAATTTACCTTTGATTTCCACAATTTGCAATAAAGAAATAAAAGGACGTAAAATTCCAAACGCTGTAGACATAACATATAATGACACTAATCAAAAGTTTTTTTTTTGGGTTATATATTCGAGTTGTCTAAAAAGTTGGATTACACAAATCATTAAGCCATAACGAATAAGCAATTACCGGTTCTGCATGTAGTCAACGCTAAGTGGTTGCGGACAGAACTGCGCCTGCAGAAACAAAACATTCGATTTCAGTATCAATTCCAGTGTGTTGTCAAATCCACTTTTCTATCTTAACTTTTTCATTGTGATAAAACTTTTGCTAGATTAGAAAAGCATTTAGACCTAGGAAGGAGTGAAAAAGAAAAAAACTTGTTTACCTGAAAATGGGCATTTCTAAAGTGCTCATATGAATGAGTATACATCACATTTGCTGCATTTGGCCATTGCATGTACATAGCAGCATCTCTTGAAGGCTGGTTTAAACCAGTGGTCACGTAGGGGCTCATTACAGAATGATGACCCAAGTTAAAAGATGTAGGAGCACTTGGGTTTTGACTATACCCGCTAAATCCCATATCATAGAGTGGTGTTCCCATTTTCTGAATGTTGAATGGTGCCAAGCAAAAATTTTGATCGACTGAGAGGTTCCTAATGTACCTGTAAGAGCACAAAGTTTTTAAGGATACAAAACATTGTTATCATCCACAAACAAATTTAATGCGTTATGGGCTTTACATACCTTTCATAGCTGCGGTCATAGTCAGGGTCATACCGATCTTTCTCTCTGTCTCTGATAATTGCAATACGAGATGCTGGAATGCTCTCCTTGGGGATATGGTTCTTGTTAGCCTCAACGTTACCATTCTTCAACACTTGATTTTCATCTGTACTAGAACTACAATTCATCCTCCAAGTATTAGTTTCAGATGAAGAATCATTGCAATTAAGGTTCTTAAGACCGTTGAATATGCGTTCTCTTGCCCTGTCGTAATCTTCTTTCCTCTCTTCAACACTTCTCGGAGGACCACCTTTCTTTTCCAGATCACTAGCTTCCATTCCAGATCCTTTAAAAGGTCGGGGCTTTATAACAATTTTCATGTGCTTAAAATTTCCAGTTTCTGATTGTTTAGCAGGGATTTCAGATAGTCGAACAGCAGGGAATCTGCTCTCAGTTGATTTAGTAACGAGAATTCTGCTCCCACTATCATCTGAAGCACCAATTCGAACAGATGTAATTAGTCCATAGTGGTTAGCAACACGATGTGCTGCAAGACGGAGATATGATGTCGGGAAATGCTGGAACTCGAATTGCTGCTGTTCAGAGTTCTGCAAGAACTTCTGAACATCAAGTTCCAACCGCAAAACTGACACAACAAAAACACCAACATAGCTTAGAAAACAAGAATCAGGTCAAGAACAATCATAGGTACCCATCAAGGAGAACTAACTCAAACTCTAAACAAGCTCACATATAAAAATCAGAACATCAGGTCAAAAGCATTGTCATTGTTTCCCAGTTAGGGGGTCCTTCCAACTCCAATAGCACTAGTCAAGATTTTACAGTTCAGATAGAGAGATAGGATCTTCAAAAATGGCATTTCTAAAACGAAGCAGGCAGATATAAATTTATCAAATTTTCCTAGAAATTAACCTAAGAGAATAAACAATCCTCATACCAATCATTCTCCAAAATCCCTAACCAAGATTCTAAGCTCGATTGAGATAAACATGTTAGCAAAAGTTCAATTCTATACAAATTGTAACTTGGGAAAACTAGGATATGACACGAATCGGAGACATAACCAAACGAGCAAAAGAGAAAACTTACTCGTTAGACGATGTCGAGGGTTCTGAAGAGCCTCGATTAAAAAAGGATCCACCTTGAATCCCTTCTCAGCCATAACGGCACAACCTGTTTCTGCGGCCAAGGTTGTCTCCGTGTCCATGAGAGATGAATGGATGTGTTTAGAAACTTCTGGTTCCTTCTTCCTTTAAAGCTTTATTCTTTTTTTCTCTCACAGCAAAGAGAAGAAGAAGAAGACAATTAAAAGGAAGAGGATGATTGAAGTCGAAGCATTGGGGACAAGAGAGAAGATGAACTTTTCTCTTAGATGCAAATCTTATCTTTCCCTCAAACCCAAGGAGAGGGAAAATAAACTTTTTATTTTCACTTTATAGAATTTTAAAAAACTTACTACGATATCTTTTTTTTTTTTTCCTAAAAAAATTGCTCTAAAGACTTTTGAGCATAGTAGTGGAACTGATGATTTGACTCTTCTACATTAGATTCAGATCTGCAGATTAGTGATGCTACTGAAATTTCTTTAGCAACCACCTTTAGTGAAAAGTGAGAAGTGAGAACCATCCTTAGCGACTGTTTGTTTGCTTGTAGGCTTTTGGGTTAAGATTTTAGTTTAAACCATTCATGTTTTGACCCGGAAAAAAACCCATTCAAGTTTCAAGCCTTCATGGTGGCGGACGGTTGTGCAATTTTGTGCTCCTCATTTTTTTCATCTTCTTTCTTTTCTTTATAAGTTGATTCAATGTCGTTTGAACATAAAAAAAGAAAGAAAATTATTCATTTTCTGTAATACTAAACAAAATATAGGCCACATCTATCTATGTCACATATCTAATAGTTTGAGTGTTTTTTTTTTAAATGAACACAAAATAATTAACAAAAGAATACATGTTTCAAAGTGATAGCATATTATTCTATTTATATGACATAGAATATAATGTTATTTTGTTCTATTTGGCAAAAGTATGAACTCACTAAATTTGGCAAAAAGCTCTACCAAACTCAAACTAACTAAAACTAAAGTTGCTTGTCGACTATGAGGAAAAAGAATCCCATTCTCCAAACAAATTTTATCCAGTCAAACTAAAGGAAGAGGCTTTCCTTGAGAAAAAGCCAATCAAGAAGATGAAAACTTTTGGATATATAGATGAAAAATTATCAAAACGAGTAGGTCCTTTTACTCGCGGTTAAACTCATAGAAACCACGGACCTAAACGGACAACCCGTTTCAAACCTTTTTATTTTTTTTTATAGCTTGTTAGATTGCCACGAGCTTACTTTTACATCAGTGGGCCGTTATATTCTGTTTTCAAACGGTGGTGGTGAAAGGGGTTTAGATCGCATTGCACCCACCAGATTCGAGGGTTATCAAAAATGTGCCTTCCGTGATTTTTGGCGGTCCCACTTGTGAAAATGGTTGTTTGATGATTTTAGCGGTGTCTTTTTGTGAAACATGTAGTTTTTGATGAATTTGGCGAATCTCTCTTGTGAAAACGTGATATTTGATAACTTATAGAAAATCCATAAAATGGTTACGTGGTTTAAATTTTGAAATGATACATTTTTGTTTCCAAACGGTTTCTCCATTTTATTGGTTGAACGGGAAACGAAAAGCCAATATTTTACACATATATATATATATATATTCTATACAAACATTATTTTTAAAACTACCGATTGATGATTCACATTCCATAAGTTTAAACTAACATGTAGGGAAATCATATTTTTCTAACGAAATCAAACAATGATGATTTGAAGTGAAAAACTTTAGTTCAACCAAAAAAGTGTTAGAATTCTGATTAGTTGGAGGTTTCAAATTGAGAACTCCGGGTATGCATCTCGAGAATATATTACCAAAATAATAATGTGTTGAAAGTACACCAATATTTTATTAATTTATAATTTATGAGATGCATCAAATAAATCGTTTCTTATTATAGCGAAAGAATGATTAGAGGTGAGAGAAAATCGATGATAAGAGGTGGCAGTCATGCAGAGGAGAGGAGGAGACATGCGTGACGGAAAAGATACTCAAAAACAACACACAGTTGGAAAGTGAATCGATAAGTGTCTCCATTATTTTTAGTTTTTGTTTGATGAGAAAGAGAGAGAGAAGTTTCGAGAGAGGCACAACACAAACAAAAACCCTTCCTTCATTCCAACACAATGCAGTCAACGTGCTTTGAACATGTGGATACCAAATCCCTCACGCTCTTCCTCTGCCGCTTATTTTACACTCGCCATTTTCGACTTTCGTATATAGTCTATTGTTGTTGAAGTATAGAAAAATGAAAAGAAACAAAATTAGAGAAATTTTTACAGAAGAAAATCACGAAAAATGATATAGTATATTTACGTAAAGAAGTTTCCATGTATAATAAATTTGAATTCAAACTTACTAGAAAATAATAATAATCTATATTAAAAAAAAAAAAAGTAGACTGCATAAAAAGTTTGCTATTTTTCCCCCAAAATCAAAGTGAATATCAAGTCAACCATTTGAATTAGTAAACAAGTAATAAAAAAAGTTAACAAAATTAGAAAACGTACTGTAGTGTGTAACTACTAACCACATCATAAAAGTCATTAGCTAGTAGTAATAGTAATGGTTTTATTTATAAAAATATAATGTGTATAGTAGATATGTTGTAAATTAGTGGAGTATATAATTTGGACCCATGAGTCGTAAGTTAGCGAGTACGATTCCATTGTAGGAAGAAGGGAAGCAGTATCTGTGTTGGTCTTAGTCTAAAAACCCTTTGGTCGTCTTTCTCCGTCTTCTACGTTTACGTTTGAATCTCTCCCTCTTTATCATCCCCAACCAAATTCATAACCCTAACCCTAAATCTCATAAAATGGCTGACTCAATTACGGAAGAGCCTCCTCCTCCTCCTCTTAACTCTACACTCTCTCTTCCCGATTTTGATTCCATCTCGATCCCTTCTTTTGATGATCATTTTTACCATTCCATCTCTGATCAGACTCCGATTAGTGAGCTAATGTCCGATCTGGGCTTTCCTGATGGTGAATTCGAGCTCACTTTCGACGGTATCGATGATCTTTATCTCCCCCCTGAGAACGAGTCGTTTCTCATCCCTTTCACTGCGTCTAACCAAGAGCACTTTGAAGATTTTACGCAAAGCTCTGCAATTTCTGGTGATTGTGTTCCTATATATGTCGATAAGGCTACTTCCGGCTGCTACAACCGGGATTCGCCTATGGATTCTGATGATCTGTGCTCAGGTGCTGATCGTAGCTTAGATCTACCTTCTCCATTGTCGTCTCAGGGCTCTGGTAATTGCGCTTCTGATGTTTCGGAAGCTACCAATGAATCTTCGCGTAAATCAGGAAACGTTGTGGTAGACCAGAAGGTTAAAGTGGAAGAAGCTGCTACTACATCTATTCCCAAGAGGAAAAAAGAGACTGAAGAAGACTTGAGTGACGAATCTAGGAACAGTAAATACAGGAGATCAAGTGAGGATGCAGATGCAAGTGCTGCTGTTACCGGCGAAGAAGATGATAAAAAGAAAGCCAGACTGATGAGAAACCGTGAAAGCGCGCAGCTTTCCAGGCAGAGGAAGAAACATTATGTGGAGGAGCTGGAAGAGAAGGTTAGGAATATGCATTCTACCATTACGGATTTGAACGGCAAAATGTCCTTTTTCATGGCTGAGAATGCTACTCTGAGGCAGCAATTGAGCGGCAATGGAATGTGTCCACCACCTCCGATGGGAATGTATCCACCGATGCCTTATCCATGGATGCCTTGTCCACCTTATATGGTGAAGCAACAAGGATCTCAAGTGCCTTTGATTCCTATTCCTAGGTTGAAACCACAGAATCCCCTTGGATCATCCAAGGCAAAGAAGTCCGAGAGTAAGAAGAGTGAAGCTAAGACCAAGAAGGTCGCCAGTATTAGTTTTCTGGGTCTTCTGTTTTGTTTATTTTTGTTTGGTGCTTTGGCTCCAATTGTGAACGTTAATTATGGCGGAATTAGTGGTGCCTTTTATGGGAACTATAGGTCTAATTACATTACTGACCAGATTATCAATCAACATAGGGATAGAGTTTTGGATACATCTCGTAGTGGTGCTGGTATTGGGGTTTCTAATAGTAATGGGATGCATTGCGGGAGAGATTCTGATCGTGGAACAAGAGTAAATACATCTGCAACAGAGAGATCTGTACCTCCTGGAAATGGTAGTGAGCCTCTGGTCGCATCACTCTTTGTTCCAAAGAATGATAAGCTTGTTAAGATATATGGGAATTTGATTATTAATTCTATATTGGCAAGTGAGAAAGCGGTGGCTTCACGAAAGGCTTCTGAATCAAATGAGAGGAAAGCTGACTTGGTGATTCCGAAAGATTATTCCCCTGCATTGCCTCTGCCTGACGTTGGAAGGATTGAGGAAATGGCTAAGCATCTCTATAGATCTAAACATGAAAATCAGAAAGCTCTATCCTCTGGCTCTGCTGATTCTCTGAAAGACCAATCCAAAACAACAGCAGCCAACGGTGAAATGCAGCAATGGTTTCGGGAAGGTGTTGCAGGTAATCTTTGGTTTATGATGTTACGTATGTTCCATTGACTTGATTAGGTAGGAAGGCATTGTAGGTATACTAGTACTTATCTTATCTTGATTTTCAAAACAAGACCATTTTAATGAGGCTGAACTTACCTTCAGCAAATCTCTGGTTATGACTAGATGCATCAGACAATCTGAATTAGATACTAAACACTAATGAGGAACGTGTGAAATTGAAAAGAGTAGATCAAGTATTTATTTCTCTGCACCTTTCTTTGCTAAAGCTCGAGGCACAGCTGTAACTTTTGTAGTTAAAGTTTTGCTGAATTCCTTGTTCACTATATAATAATACCTTTTTTGTTATATGACACTATTGTAGGGCCCATGTTTAGTTCAGGGATGTGCACTGAAGTGTTTCAGTTTGATGTCTCCTCAACCTCTGGAGCAATCATTCCTGCATCTCCAGCATCCAATGTCTCTGCTGAACATGGTAAGAACACCACTGACACACACAAGAGAAAGAACAGAAGAATCCTTGGCGGTCGTCCCATTCCACTCCCGGGATCAGATTATAACCTCACCAAAGAGCACCAAAGAAACAGCAGTTCCAAAGAAATCAAGCCTGCTTCATCAATGGTTGTATCCGTGCTTGTTGATCCCAGAGAAGGCGGTGATGGAGATATAGATGGGATGATTGGGGGACCAAAATCACTATCCCGAGTTTTTGTCGTCGTGCTTCTGGATAGTACAAAGTATGTAACATACTCTTGTGTCCTACCTCGATCAGGAGCTCCTCATCTTGTGACCACTTAAAGACATTTGAGGATTGAAACATGTTTCAGCAGGCTTCTCTCCTTCAGCTCTGTATGTAAAAGAATAAATAGCTGTCTGCTCTTTGGTATCAAGTAACATCCTTAGCTATTACCGTTGTATGGTTTTTAGTTTCCAGGTATCGAATCCGAATGCTGTAACTTTTTTCGTTTTGTTTTTGATCTTTTGATAAACTTATATAACCATAGAAGTTTTACATTACTCATCAAAATTCTCAAATACATTACAAGATAGAAAGTTTTACATTACTCATCAAAATTCTCAAATACATTGCAAGAGAGCCAATAACAACAACTAGACAAAAGCGATCAGTTAGTTTGTTCCATGGTTTGAGCCAAGGTGCATCAGTGATAGCCATCTTCAATGTATTTTATAATAATGGCATCACTACAACTAAAAGATAATAATGTCATAAAAACTAATATTTATATATATGATAAATGCTAAACCTTATATAAAGTCACATAATCATTTTACCAAATAACTAAAATAAAAATGCTTCTATATAAAATTTAAATCTTTGACCAAAAAATCTACTATAAAAAATCATTATCCAAATTTATGCATTAAATATAGTTGAATGATTTGTTTTCTATATTGTATTAGCTTTCAAATTAATTAATGGTTTGCCCAAATCTAGTTTAATACTCAAGATACATAAAATTTCCGATTTATATAAAAGAGTAAAAATAAAATAATAAATCTTGGTGGATTTTGAGAAACATACATACATATATCGAAATACAGTACTATATAAGAGGGAGCCAAGGCAGGCAGGCAGGAAGGATCTGTTTTGGTTAGAGAGAAAGAAGGTTCGAGTTTTAGTTAGTGTCTCAGTCCACTTTCTCCCTTACAAAAAGCCGTTAGGGTTTAATCATAGCTTACCTTGCTCGGTTGTTCGACTCATTATCACCGGCAGCTAGATTTGTCCCCCGCTTATCCAGAATTCGCGAAACCTAATTTGCGAGCTTATGGCGGAGGTATCAATGGGAAGTAGCAGTAGCAGCACGGATCTGTCTCCCGAGGAGGAACGAGTTTTCATTAGAGACATTGCTATTGCTGCTGAGGCTCATAGCAAAGAAGGAGATATATTTTATCTCATCACTCAGAGGTTTATATTATCCTTCAATTACCTCCCTTTCCTCACTTGTGTAGCTTTTGTTGTTTATGAGTTTATCACAATTCCCAATCATTTTCACTTTGCTTGCCTTGGTTACGGATGTTGTTAGGGTTAGCGATTGGGTTATCAGTTTGAGCTTTTCACAACATTTTCCATAGAATAAAGCAATGGGGTTTTAGATGTGATTCTTACTGCTACTATTGACTCATCTTTATATGAGATTTGAGCTATTGTAATAGAGTTAGTGGGGATTGATTTTCTCTTATGGTACTTTTTTCTGAGTGCCATCACTTTCTGTCCAGATGGTGGCAAGAATGGATTGAATATGTTAATCAAGACCTACCATGCAACACAAATGATGGGTCTTCACTGTCAGAGCATTGCGACTCTGCTGGCTCAAGCATTCTAAAGAAGCCTTCTAGGATTGACAACTCTGATTTGATCTATGATTCTTCACTGGAGGACCCAAGTGAGATCATTGAAACACTTCAGGAAGGCCGCGACTATGTTTTGCTCCCTCAACAAGTCTGGAACCAATTGCGTTCATGGTGAGTTTAAGGGTAGAAGCATGGAACACATATGAAACTATACATCTCTTTGGCTTGCGTGGCTACACTTATTTGTATGTCTATTCAACTGCCTTTGATTTTTCTTGTTGGGTAATGTTTATCTTAAATGGATAATGCCAAATTGAAGACGGATGTGTAGCTCTACTAAGCTCATTTTCTATGTATTTGGTGTTCTTTAGTTGCTTTATTCTCTCTCATGCTGATTTTGTAATGCTTAATATGAAACCTGCAATACATTCACTTGGTTTTCTTATTTACTACATCACCAGATTATGGATTTTTTCACTCAAAGTGTTGATAAGGTTCATATGGATTATTGTTCTGTTTTATAAGGTACGGGGGTGGTCCAACTCTGGCACGGAGAGTCATTAGCTCAGGTCTCTCTCAAACAGAGTTGGCTGTGGAGGTTTACCCTTTACGTCTTCAGCTTCTTCTGATGCAAAAAAGTGATCACAGTGCCATAAGAATAAGCAAAAAGGTAAATTCGCTTTTCAGTCATTTTTTTCTTAGTTCATTACTTTATGATTTGAACACATTTACTGTGTTATCTCATTGTACTATCAAACTTTATTGTGCAGGAAACTATTAGAGAGCTCCATCGAAGGGCCTGTGAAATTTTTGATCTCAACTCAGAGCATGTGAAGACCTGATATCCCTATGTCATTAAACACCTCATTTCAATCGTAGTTTTAATATTCTATTCTTTTTCTTACATGAGCATTTTCGTCATGTAGGTACGTATTTGGGATTACTACGGCCACCAAAAATATTCTTTGATGAATGACTTGGATAAGACCCTGGACGATGCTAATCTACAAATGGATCAGGATGTGAGTTCAGTTTTTTTTTTTTTTTTTGCTTTAAATAAGCTGGGCACCAATAATATGCTACTTGAACTTCCGTCATAGTTTTCTGACATTGTTTCTTGGTATGTCAAGTTTGTTGTATATCTTTTTGGCCAATTGCTTTGAGAACGAAATGGATGCAGCATTCTAGTTCTGTTTATTCAATGTTAAGTTAACTGGAGCTCCTAAGTTTCTATTAGCTTTTAGCTTTTGCAAAATGAGGGTAACAATTGAAAGTAAACGTTTCTGTTTCGGTCCAATTTTTTAGTTAGCCTAAGCATAAGGTTTTGTATGCTCTCTGATTTTTATTTTTTTTCGTATTCTTATTGACGCTTTTCTTATATCTGTTTTTTGTATCTTTCGCTTCTAAACAGATTTTGGTGGAGATGCTCGACATTAATGGTACATCATCAAGTGCTCTCATCCAATCTGTTCAAGAGAATGGATTGGTGGATGACGACTCTTCTTCTATTCTCATTGAGCCTTCTAAATCGAGCTTGTCAGCTGCAGGAGGTTTCTCTTCTAGCAGGAATGCATTCAGAAGTGGTAGTGTTGAAGTTTCACAATCTTTTGATAGCACATACAGTAGCCCTGGTGTCACCACAAGGGGATCCACAGCTGGCTTGACAGGGCTGTTAAATCTTGGGAATACTTGTTTCATGAATAGTGCAATACAGTGTCTGGTTCATACACCTGAGTTTGCTAGTTACTTTCAAGAAGATTATCATCAAGAAATAAATTGGCATAACCCTCTTGGCATGGTTGTAAGTTCCTTGATACTGATACATTTGATGCATACATAAGCGGATGTGGTAGGTTTAAGTGCATAGGTATGGTTAGATATCATTCGTTCACCTGTGTTTCTCTGTTTCACATAAAGTCTTTTGCAGTACTGCATGCTTGGGTGGGCGCTCTAGTCCTAAGCATTCTTGATAGACGTAATCTTCAATATATGTGGAATGAACTTTGGGATATATAATATATCTTATATCACCAGAAGTTGTAGATTATATCACTAGAATATATCTCATCACAAGTTGATTAGGGTAGTGTTTCCTTGGGAGGTAATCAGTTCCATTATCTCTTGTAGATCACTAGCATTGTCTCTCTGAAATTGCAAGTTGTTGATTACAGATCATTCGTTCACTTTATTTAAATCATTATGCGCAGGGAGAATTAGCTCTTGCTTTTGGTCACTTACTCAGGATGTTATGGACGCCTGGGCGCACACCAATTGCACCACGTCCATTCAAAGCAAAACTTGCTCGCTTTGCCCCTCAATTCAGTGGATTTAACCAACATGATTCACAGGTTTGTCATACTCACCTGAAATTTTACTTAAGCTTTATTTGCAATGTAACTCAAGGAGTTAGGGGTTATTATATTGCAGGAGCTCTTAGCGTTTCTGCTGGATGGTCTTCACGAAGATCTAAATCGTGTGAAGCACAAACCATATATAAATTCTCGAGACGCAGATGGTCGCCCTGATGAAGTAGTTGCTGATGAGTTTTGGGCTAATCATATTGCTCGTAATGACTCAATAATCGTTGATGTTTGTCAGGTAAGATGTATATGTTTTTAGAAAATCCGGTGCTTTTCTTTGTATCGACTTATTTCTTTAGTATTGGGCATTAAAACTGATATTACTATTTTGGATTAGGCTTGCGTTTGGTTAGACTATATAACGTCTAAAAAGTCTGCTGTAACGTCTCAGACCCTTCTTCTTCTAGTAGCCCTCTAGAAAGTAAATCATAATAAAAGAGTTTGATTGGCCTTGTTAAAATACTTTTGCAACTTTCATAGAAATTAATTATTTGGAATGGGTACATCACTTGTCTCTCTATGATTATTGTATTTAGTCTTGAGACTTTATGCTAATTTGGGATGTGTTTTGATAGTATTATCCATCATATATCTGCTTTCCTATTAGGCATTCACTCTGTTTTTAAAACTGATATTCAGCTTCTGATTCAGACCAGGGTATATTATTATAATTGATTGGTTAAAATTTTAGTAATGTGGGAGTCTCATTCTTATACTCCGTGTCTCATATCACAGGGGCAATATAAGTCAACATTGGTATGTCCAATGTGCAACAAGGTTTCCGTAACATTTGATCCGTTCATGTACCTGTCTTTGCCGCTTCAATTCAACACAACAAGAGCTATAACAGTCACAGTTTTTTCTTGTGATAAAACTACCTTACCTTCCACAGTCACTGTCTATGTTTCAAAGCAGGGTCGTGGCAGAGACTTGATTCAGGCATTAACAAGTGTTTGTTCCTTGAAGCAAAGTGAAGAGCTGAAGCTTGCAGAGGTTTGTGGCTTCAAGTGAGTTTTTGGTAAGATGTCTGTTTTTGGCTTTCGTTTAACTAAGTTCAACATGTATTTCGCAGATTCGGAATAATTTTATCCATAGAATATTTGAAGATCCTTTAATTCCATTGTCCACCATCAAAGACGAAGATCACCTTGCTGCATACAAACTTTCAAAGTCTTCAGAGAATGCGACTTTGCTTAGACTGGTACTTCGCCGTAGAGATCAGTAAGTTATATCCCCGTCTACTTTATATGAACTAATTCTGTGTACTATTTTGAGTTAACAAATTTCCTATTTTGCACTCACGTTCTTTGGATTTTGTTTCTAACAACTTCACGACTTTCTATTTTTTGTGGTCATACTTCTTCATCCTTTGATCTCTGACTTTTTTTTGAATACTTGAAGAAAGTTGATCTGAGGAAGGATTATATCTTATCATCTCATTGTACCATGTTTCAGAAAAGCTGTGGAACGTGAAAGTACTGTACAACTGAAACCCTGTGGAACACCTCTTCTCTCATCAGCTTCACGTGGAGATGTGTTCAGCAAAGGAAAAATTCATTGCATTGTCCAAAATATGCTTTCACCTTTTCGGAGGGAAGATTTATTGGGCAAAAGAGGAAATTCTGATTCTAGCATCCCGGAGAGAAGGTCAGCTCGATTTAATAATTCTGAGGAAGATAAAATTGGTGGACTGAAAAAAGCCAAGAAGAGCAATTCCTCCGAAGGGGGTGGGGGTGCAACTAAATTATCCCTGCAACTCGTCGATGAAAACAACAAAACAATTATTCTGCCAGACGATGAATCCGAAGCTATTAAATTACCGTCATCTGCAACGATAACTTTATATTTGGACTGGGCACCAGAACTCTCTGCTATATATGATATAACCTGCCTGGAGAGTTTGCCCGAAGTACTCAAATATGGACCTGCTACCAAGAAGGCTCGTTCGGAACCTCTTTCTCTATACGCATGTTTGGAAGCTTTTTTACGTGAAGAGCCTTTGGTGCCTGACGAAATGTGGTAAGCAGTCTTTTTCCGTATCCCTTTTGTGGTAGAATGATTTTTGCTGGTTTGTGGGAAAAGTAGAACAACGCATTACTTAAAAGAGGGTGCATGATTTTAAGAAACTTCTAGTGTCTACTAGGGATCGAATTTGAATACACTGTATTATTGCGGTAGATTTTAGCCACTAGCTTTTACTTGGTTGCTAATGAATAAATGCTGATATATGGTGTGTGTGAAGGTTCTGTCCACAATGCAAAGAAAGAAGGCAGGCAAGCAAAAAGCTTGACCTGTGGAGGCTTCCTGAAGTCTTAGTCATACATCTAAAGAGATTCTCATACAGCAGATCCATGAAACATAAGTTGGAAACATTTGTTAACTTTCCCATTCATGACTTAGATTTAACAAAGTATGTAGCAAACAAAAACCTATCTCGACCACAACTATATGAGCTCTATGCCTTGACCAACCATTATGGTGGTATGGGTAGTGGACACTACACCGCACATATCAAGGTCAGTTGTAGCAGCTTTACTTTTTTACTCTGTTTCTACTACTGAATTGTTTTCTTTACTTTTATTAAATATTGAATTTGGTCTGCAGCTTTTGGACGAAAATAGATGGTATAACTTTGATGATAGTCAGATATCACAGATAAACGAGGATGATGTAAAGTCAGGTGCTGCTTATGTGCTCTTCTACAGGAGGAAGTCTGATGCAGGCGGAAAAATGAAATAGTCTGAAAATCTCCGAGGTAACAAACACCAGTTTTGTCAAAAAGATATTTTGTTTAGACACGAGCTTAGTCAGATCTCTGAAACGTAGTGTGGACTTTTGTTTTTGCAGCTTGTAGGGCACAGTAATCTCTAAGCACCTGATGGCTATTCCAAACCCATAAGAGTGAAAATTAGGTTTAGATGTCTTGTAAATGAATGGAAGTTGGGTTTTGAATAATTTACTGAAAAGTTAACAGGGATGAATCTTGTCTCCTCTCAGTTTCTGTACAAATGTATTTGGCATAACATCAATGCTGTTATCGTCTCTGAGTTTGACACTTGATAATCAGATTCGGTTTATTCAGCAAATATGTCGGACAGATTTTTATATCAAGACGGATTTTGTTCCATGGCTATTAAAAATCTAGCTACAGTTTAGCAGGTTCAAAAAACAAAAGTTGGCGATGAAATCCATCTCAAATAAGTTTTGAATCAGTTCAGATTCTAAGCAGATTCTGAAAATAAATTTGAGGGCAGGGACAGAGGGTATTTCCATCAAAGTCCCTGATGAGATTCAAGTGCGTCTCGAAGAAGTGGTAATCTCCCAACTCGTCAATATTTTTGCAACCACATCTATACGTGTTAAGTGGATGCAAGCAACCAATATTTTTGCGTTATTAAGCCTCTTGAGCTTCCGAAAAGAGAGAGGTCAAGATCAAAGTGATTCATTCAAGGTAGTATCTTGAAACTGTACAAGATCATGATGACAAGTATAATAGATGCACAAACAAGGAAACGATATGAACTAGAGTGAAGACGACCAGCAAATTACGTTCTGTAGCCGAGGCTGTGTCCATCTAAGCAAATAAGGATATCTCTCGGCAAATACTTGAAGGGTATGCCGATGTTTTGTGGCTGCCAAATTGCTGAACCTCCTAATTAGTAAAATAAAAAAATACACTGAAACTAGTGACAAGTAAAAACGTGGACTGATTAACCCCTACTCTGTCCTGTATGATCTATAACAAATTAAAAGGCACAAAAGTTAAGTTTTTTTTGAGAAAACTGAATCATTCGATTCTAATCCTTATATCGATCGGTATAGAAGAGATGTTGAAGAACACATAAAACGTATATGAAAGTGGGAGATATGAGAGTATATAAATCACGAAATACGTGGAGGAAAATAATAATAAATTACAAAATATTATGACAATAGTTAATTGCAAACATCATAAATTCTTTTGTTCATACATATTTGTTTGCTACTAACAATAAACCCATGCTAAAATGAGCTCACGAGCCATAGGCAACAACATATACACACTAACATACATATAATCTCTTAATTTTACACCGTAAAAGTGAATTCAAGCTAGAAATCGTTGGAGTTGCATGACCAAAGAAAGTTGCCCTGAGAAAAAAAAAAACATGACTTGGACTCAAAATTAAACAACTCACGATCTGATTAATTATATCTCTGATATCTGCAATGGTAATTAACTAACTATATATACAAAGTCGCTACAGTTATAAGAGTCTCCAATCCAATGAGGTTACATATTATCTCAAAAGCCATTTTCATCAAAAGAGAAAATGAAAAATGGAAAGAACACAAAAAAAAAGGACAAGAACTTTGGGTAGGTCCAAAAGTTTGTGTGTGGAAATGAAGTTGCTGGAGGCTGATTAGATGACCATTTGGATTTGTTGCCCTCTTTTTTTTTTTTCTTTTTTTTTTCCAATTTCTCTTTACTACCCAAAAACGCACCCACACTTGTGACCCACACCCACTTTCTCTATTTTTTGTTTGTTTGTTAAAGAAAAGTTAAGAATCTCTTTCCCCAATTTCTAATTAAATCATGTGTTGTTTTTCTTAAAAAAAAAAAATCCACCCATAAAAAAATTGTAATCTTGAGTATAATATTTTATGTCGGCTATCTATGTCTATACATATATAGGCACACAAGTTTTATTTTCATATTTATAATCTAATCATTTTATGTACGGATAATTAACTAGATTTCTTATACTAAAATTCTGGTTAATAATTCCTAAATTTACAAGTTCTACGTGGTGCATGGTTCAGCTGTCACATTGACTCTAATTTGGTAGAAATATGTGAATCGTATTTTTAGTTAAAAGCTCAGAGTTATTTAATTAGATTAACGAATGATTTTTTCTAAGAAATTCAAAAGTCAGATTCATATGCCAGACTTTGTCAGAAGGATTTTGTGCTAAGCATATGATTTCCAATCGCAGAGACGTAAAATATTCGATTCGGTAACTAAATCGTAAGGAGCTGAAACGTGTCTCTCATCCCAGAGACGATTTACGTGGAATCCACACATTCATATTCACACATGACACAACTTTTCAACATTTTATTTTTATTTTTATATGAACTTAAAGTTCTTACACGCAAAGATGCCAAACTTAGTTGTTTGTCATTAATTTGATATGGATGAAAAATATGAATCCTAGATAGAATGATCTTGTATGGGTAAGTGTATTGAATTCTTAATTACAAAAATATTGGATACCTAGTTACCGATCGAATCATTAAACTTTTACGGAATAGTTCTTTTTTTTTGAATTGTTTAAAATGAACAATTGCATAATAACTACTCTACTTCTCACAATATATATATATATCTATAAAGTCCATATTGTAATAAAATATTTGGATCTTTCCAGTTCATCAAATTAAGTTAAGATACAAATTCCACACAAACCTTCCCCAACTAAAGTAAATTAAAGTAGCCACTATTGTCCCTTAAAGTGACATTAATACATATTCTATAAAAGATAATGGATGTCCAACTATATTATTAAAAAAAAAAACATTAGTGAAGCGTTTGAGACATAAACTGATAAAGGATGCAGCAGTATCTAGAGATATATAACAAAAATAAAGAATCCAATGTGTTAGCGATATGTGGTTAGATTTTCTTTACGCATTTATTTAGTATTATGTAATTTACATTTCGGATAAGCAATTCTACCAAAATTAATATCTGTAGGTGTATATTAGATATATATACATATGCACACCTATACGCAAATCTAGCGAAAAAAACAGGTTCTATCGCGATATCGACCTTTGTCACCGAACCAAAGCAGGTTCTAGCTCGTACATTATTACGTACAGGTTCTAGCTCGTACATTATTTAATTCACTTCTTAACCATATATAAAATTATTATTTTATATTGGTACGTAGATCTAAAAATATTTGGAGGGGGTTTAGGGAAAAGATATCGATAAGAGACAAGACATGTAACAAATATTTTGTCCACCTTAAATATTTCAACATAAAAAAATGGTAGTTTTGAGAAATGGGTCCCAAAATACGTAGGATTGAACCCATTACTGTTAGTTTCTGCCACGTGGAACTCACTCTGTCCACTTATGTTTCCTCATTGAGTTAACCTCTTAAGATCGATGATTTCTGACCACGAGTGGATAGACGTGTCCACACAGCATCCGTCGACACTCCATACAAATGTAATGAGTTAATATTTTTTAGCAAAATAATGAGTTCATCTTTTTGCAGTGGTTTTGGTTGTTCAATTTGTCAAATTTCTACTTTACATTAACCAAAAGGTATCTACTCTACATATTTTAATTATACATATATATATATATATCTGATGAGAGTCACAAGACCAAATAAATCTTTAATCTTTCGGTATGTTTTCAAGATTAACCTTTAATCTTTAAAACATAAATTATTTCTCAACTCTTCTAGCAACGTGACAAGATGATCGACCATGATTAAGGGTGTCTATTTCGATCCAATTTGATTTGATTTTGTCTACATATATAGTGTGAATTCAGCAACTTTGAGCTCAGTCAGAATTTTTAAAACGGAAGTCAGAAATCTATAAAATGTTCTTAAATAAGCAAATATCAAAGTAACATGAGTCGATGAATAAGTTTTATAAAAAATTAATTTTATGATTACTAAATTTAACACTAAAAACAAAAAATGTAATGTCAATTACATAATTAGCTATTCACATACATGGTGGAACTACATTTTAGTGCACATGTCTCGACCAAGTAAAAAAAAAAATTTCCAAGATTTGTTTTTTTTTTTATTAAAAGAAAAAAGGCAGTGATCGCACAAATGTTACTATTCACATTTGTGTGTGCTACTAGCGATCATCTGGAATTGTCTTTATGCCGGACTAACTGAAACTTAAGAATGACTTAAAAACAAAAACTAGAAGCAAATTGTTCAGATCATATTAATTGCTAAGAATTGAGTTGAAATTAGTTAACATACTTATTCCATACTAATCACACTATTAATCATTTAATCTCGAGTTTTGATAGCAACAGGTTTTATTTACCTAATATGAATTGTTTCACGAAGTCATATAAACCGAATATATATATGTCGAATGTTTTATCCATTTACTTTAGAGATAATGAATTCGTGACACCCAATTGTTATGCCGAATCGAACCGAAATAATAAACGCTAACGTCACTAAAAGAAATAAATAATTAACAAATATCCAAAAAGAAAAACAAACAATGAAAAGCAGATAACATGGAACAAATTCGGAAAATAATATGCTATAAATACAAATAACCTCTCACCAGTTGGTTCTTAGGAAAAAGCACATTCCCAAGTGTTTCTCTCCTCTCCATTCCTAACTCATTTCTCTTATACACAAACACTAATTTGACCTCCCAAAAAAAAAACTTAAGTAATCCTAAATAACCCAATTTTTTTTTTGATTTTTTCCCTTGTCCTATACCATAACAAAAAACACAAAAATTGAGATGGGGTTAAGGATGTCAGAATCAGCTAAACCTTACTTTGTAATGGTCTGTCTTCAGTTCGGATACGCAGGTATGAATCTTGTAACTAAAGCTGTAATTGACCGCGGTATGAGCCATTACGTTCTTGTTGCATACCGCAACGCTTTCGCCACAGCCGCTATTGCACCCTTCGCTCTTCTCTTCGAAAGGTAAATATTTTTTCATGCTTTCAGTTTTACAGAAATGTATTCTCTAAAAAATTATGTTTTCTTTGTTGTTTTGTAGTAATATTTTTAAATGTGGATTTTGTAGGAAAGTGAGGTCAAAGATGACGTTTTCGATATTTATGCGAATATTTCTTCTTGCTCTTCTCGGGTTAGTCTTTTAATTGGACCGTTGATGAAATTAAGAAGATAAATTTGGTTACGAGTTTAATGATAACCGATAAGGTTTAATTCGAACAGGCCTGTGATTGATCAGAACTTATATTACATCGGTTTAAAACTAACATCGCCGACGTCTGCCTCTGCCGTTAGCAACATCGTGCCTGCAGTTACCCTTATCCTTGCCACTATTTTCAGGTACATAACTATATATAGAGATTGTAAGATAGATCACACAAAAGTAACGTTTTCTTGTTGACGTTTAACAAAAAAAAAAAAAAAAACGTTTAATTAATTTTCGTACGTGGATCCGATATACACAAATTCACAAGTAGATGTATTGACGTGTGTTTTCATGTAAATATTTTATTTTAAAGGATGGAAAGAGTGGAAATGAGAAAAGTAAGATGCCTAGTAAAAGTGATGGGGACTTTAGTGATAGTGGTTGGATCCATATTGATGATATTCTACAAGGGTCCTTTCATCAATATCTTCCGATCTCACCTCACCACCGCCTCTTCACCGCCGATGGCTAACTATCTTAATGCCGCCATCTTCCTACTTCTCGCTTCTCTCTCATGGGCTTCGTTCTTTGTTCTTCAGGTATCAAGAATTAGATTATTTATATGTCAATTAATATACATAAGGTTAGTTTTGACTTTAGTTTGTGATTCCCAGCAATTAGAAATAGGGTTATGTACATCTGACCATGTTTAGATATCTTACATAAAAAAAGACTGGTCATAAATATATATTTTTAAAAATTTCATGTTACATAATTAGTATCTATGGTGTAGTAAAACATGATTGGTAAAGAATTCGCTTTTTCTTTGTTGGTGATTTTTTCCGGAGTATGGAAAAGATGGATCTAACGAATTAGAATATTATATTATGTTAGGCTGCGACATTGAAGAAATACTCAGCCCATCTCTCGTTGTCAACAATGGTGTGTTTCATGGGAATGTTACAGTCCGTAGCCCTGACCTTTGTTATGGAACACGATCCTTCTGCTTGGAGCATTGGTTTTGACATGAATCTTCTAGCTTCTGCCTATGCGGTTTGTCCTTAATTTCAAGACACATTTACATATAACCAAAGCTATGAATGAAAATATTGATACTTATATTGTGATTGATAACGGTACAGGGAATAATGTCATCGAGCATAGCTTACTACGTTCAAGGACTTATGATACAGCGAAAAGGACCGGTCTTTGTGACTGCTTTCAACCCTCTCGTAGTCGTCATTGTCTCCATCATGAGCTTCTTCGTTCTTGGCCAAGGAATCTACCTTGGAGGGTACGTTAACAGCAACCGGCTCATTATGATATATATATATATATATATACCGGTTAAGTCTCGAGTCTGTCATGTTAATTAATAAAACCTGAATTTATATTGAAAATTTTCAGGGTTATTGGAGTGGTTGTTTTGACTGTGGGAGTCTACGCTGTGTTATGGGGCAAGCATTTAGATGATAACGGCGAAGAAACACGCCATGAAGATTACGTTTTAGAAACCGTTACGTGTTGTAGTGATATCAATGGTTTAACAAGAATGCCGAAAATAGATGAAGCTGATGAGGATGTCGAAACCACAAAAGTCACGGCGGAGGAGGAGGAGGTGGTGGTGGTGGTTTGTGGTGAAAATGTGGATAACGTTTCGCTAGCTAATTAGATGTGTTTATTTTTTAGGCAAAATTGGGGAGAAGAGTAACTTTTTTTTTTATATATACTTGTAAGTTTTAATTCCTTTTCCCCTGCTTCCAAAGTTTTTTTTTTTCTTTTTAAATAGTTCTGATTTCTTATTGTAACTAAGGATTCTCTGTAGTCTGTACCATCGATTTTGATCTTTGACTATAAACCCGTGTAAATCACACATTTGGTATTAATACGCTACTGCTACTGCTACGCCTACATATCATTCGATGGCGATTTAAGTGAAGAATACAAAAAAAATGTGTTTCCTCTGTTTCAAATTTTATCCTTTTAATTCGAAGTATATTTCATTATCCGGAAACAAAGTTTTGTGGTTAATTCTATTGAAAGTTCTCAACTCTCATATTATTGGAGAATGGTTCTTAAGTAGACCCAGATAATCTCCACCGTTTAGGCCCGTTGCCAAATTATTGCAATCCGTATTAACATAATCTGAGTGGCCCAACCGCAAAATTGAGTTGGTGGGTCTGACAAACGCTTCAGTGGCTATAACTGATGTTTGTGCATGGTCTTAATAATTAAGTGTCGATTTACAAGTTTTCACATCAAATAAGAAATTACTTTTTCTCTAATTATCAAGTTTTAAGAAAATTATATATTAACATTATCTGTAAAACAAAAAAGTAACTATAAAGAAACATATGCAATTTTAAGAATAATTAAAAATTATTGTGTCTAGCACCAAACACTAATGTATTATGTTCGGTAGTTGCCTATGCATTACTCTATGCTTGTTGGAAAAGGTAATTTGAGAGAAGTTTTGTCAAACATTTAAAAAGATGAACACAATATCTAACCTACCTATATTAAAATAACTCCTACGTCTCATTGAACCAAATACTGAATCATTGAACTCACATATAGTCAGTGAGTATAATAAACAAAAATTCACAAATATAAATCAAATTTACGTCTCACCAAACACACCACCTAACCGTCTGGTCCCACCAAACCCAACATACAACACCGACTCTCCCACACCTTTTATTGGGTTTTAAAACAAAATGAAAAAAAAAACGAATCTTCTTTTTCTTTTACAAACTATTTTCAGTTTATCTATCTTAAATTACAAGATATATACCGCCGGCAAAAAAAGATGTACTTTTGTTATTTAAACTTTTATAGCAAAGGTAAGCAAATCAAAATTTCCCAAAGTTACTTCTTTTCTTTTGGGTCAAATTTCTCAAAGTTACTAAAAATGAATATTGTTACGTTTCTTACTATAGTTAAATTGACATAGAATATCACCTAGATTTTTTTTTTGAAAGTTCAATTAGGCAGAAAGTAATGAGCAAAGTTAAAATCATCTAATTTTACAAAAAGGGTTAAAATCATCTAATTTTACAAAAAGGGTTAAAATCATCTAATTTTACAAAAAGAGTTAAAATCATCTAATTTTACAAAAAGGGTTAAAATCATCTAATTTTACAAAAAGGGTTAAAATCATCTATGCCTGGTCGGATCGTACCAACTACCAACCCTCTCTACTTCATGTGATTGGCAATAAGCTGACGTGTCTCCTCCACCAACCCCAAACTAAAGCTTCCAGCATTTCCCCACTCGCTCTCAAAACGCTTGTGACCAAAGTCTACGAAGTTATATTATGGTTGGACCACTACTCATCATACAAAACATGATTTTTTTTGTTTAGATTTGAAGAATTTCAATGATGGCAGCAGACGGAACAATACTAGTTTACTGTGGGCTACACTTTTATATTTTCGACTACCATAGAATAAGCTGGTTATTTATCATAAAATAATCCTTGCAGCGTTGTTACATATATATATATATATATGTGGCACACGTCACCGTAAACACTCAACAATTATAAGCATTCTCATAGAAAACCGAAGAAAATATGAGAATTAAGCCGAAAATACTGTTTTTCACCTATATATTTATTAAAAGCAGAAAACAAATCCAGCTCACGTAATTGGTTGACACCTTAAACTGATAAAATAACCAGTGAAACCCAAAATAATTATATTTTTTTTCTCTAACCTTCAATAATGTATTTAAGTATAACCAGTCAAAACCTAAGTCTGTATACTTTTCTTCCCCAACTTTCCCCTATTTGATCATCACCAATGATCGACATTATCCACTTTTTCCGTCGTGAACTTAGAAATTAATATATATATATATATATATTCCTGGTTTACATAGAAAGATAAATGTTTGTAGAAATAAAAATGATATCATTTTTATTTTATTTTAAAACAGAACAAAATTGGTTCACCAACCCCTGCCCTAATATAAATCAAAGTTTCGACTCACACCTATCTAGAATTCTATACAAGTGAATTCGATTTACACTTTTTATTCACCATTTTTTTATAATCACTGACCCGAGGAACAAAAAAAAACACAACTAAAATCCCATGTCGTGGTTTCTAATAGCAGCGGCGATTGTGGCCGCCGTGGTATCCTACAAGCTAATCCAAGGGCTGAGATACAAGCTTCCGCCGGGTCCACGCCCCAAGCCGATCGTCGGTAACCTCTACGATATAAAACCAGTTCGGTTCAGGTGTTACTACGAGTGGGCCCAGTCTTATGGACCAATCATATCGGTCTGGATTGGTTCAATTCTAAACGTCGTTGTATCAACCGCAGAGCTAGCAAAAGAAGTCCTGAAAGAGCAAGACCAGAAACTCGCCGACCGGCATCGGAACAGATCGACGGAAGCATTTAGCCGCAACGGTCAGGATCTGATATGGGCTGATTATGGGCCTCACTACGTTAAGGTTAGAAAAGTTTGCACACTTGAGCTATTCACACCAAAACGACTCGAGTCTCTCAGACCTATCCGTGAAGACGAAGTCACCGCTATGGTCGAATCCGTCTTCACAGACTGTAACCTTCCTGGTACGTCGTCGTTTTTTTGGTCAAATTTTGGTAAGAAGAAAAAAGAATCTGCCATTAAAGGAGTTTTAAGTTTATCCATAAATAATGCTTTAAAAAGGGTAAGAATTAAAGAGAATTTGAAATACGACTTGTGTGAAAATGCCCTAAACTCGATTTATACAAATGCGGTAAGAATTATATTTACTCAAATCGAGATTTATGCCAGATTTGTCTTTTTTTTTTTGGGTACAAAATCACTTAAGCCACGCGTTGCCTTTACTCTATCTCGTCGGAAAGGATCAACTTTATCTTTTTGTTTTCTTGGTGTTGTCAACGTCAATTTATATTAATGCTCAATTTAATTTATGAATCTTATTATGGTTTTAAAAATATCTTATTAAGGTATGTTATCTGCCTGTAATTGAGTATCTAATGTTTTTGGGTTTAGTAGGTAAATAACCATATTGTGAGCGTAAATTATATTGATGGATTTTAACAAAAAAAACTTATGTTGATGATAATAGTTTTTTTTTTTCAATTCATTAGTTATTATTCAATGGATTAACATGTTGTTTGGGGGAAAAATAGAGTGTTACTTTAAAAAATACACGTTATTAGAAGATAATACTTTTAAGTTTAGTGTTATCTGAAAATTAGAAATCATAACTATTACTCTTACTTAATAAAGAGTATGATCATTAGTGAAATTACCCTAATGTTTTTCTTAATACTGAATTTATTCTATATCGTCTCAGAAAACAGAGCAAAAGGTTTACAACTGAGGAAATACTTAGGAGCGGTTGCGTTTAACAACATAACGCGGTTAGCGTTCGGGAAGCGTTTCGTGAACGCGGAAGGTGTGATGGACGAGCAAGGGCTTGAGTTTAAGGCCATAGTATCCAACGGTCTTAAGCTAGGTGCTTCACTGTCAATAGCTGAACATATCCCTTGGCTCCGGTGGATGTTTCCGGCTGATGAGAAGGCCTTCGCGAAGCACGGGGCTCGTCGCGACCTCCTCACGCGAGCTATTATTGAGGAGCACACTTTGGCCCGTCAAAAGTCTAGCGGAGCAAAGCAGCATTTTGTTGATGCTTTGCTTATGTTGAAGGATCAATATGATCTTAGTGAGGATACTATCATTGGTCTTCTATGGGTGCGTTTTAGTGTTTATATGAATTCAATCGAACTACTTTTGATTTGGTTTGCCGCTAGGAGGGCCTTTGATTTGTGTAAATTTCTTGTTGCTCACGTTTTGTAAATGGTGTGCTTGTGTAGGATATGATCACGGCGGGAATGGACACGACGGCAATAACAGCAGAGTGGGCGATGGCGGAAATGATCAAGAATCCAAGAGTGCAACAAAAGGTGCAAGAAGAATTCGACCGAGTGGTTGGACTTGACCGGATCATAACCGAGCCAGATTTCTCACGCTTACCTTACTTGCAATGCGTGGTTAAAGAGTCATTCAGGCTGCACCCTCCGACGCCTCTTATGCTGCCTCACCGAGCCAACGCAGATGTCAAGATCGGAGGCTACGATGTTCCGAAAGGATCAAACGTCCATGTGAACGTTTGGGCGGTTGCTAGAGACCCAGCCGTATGGAAAAATCCATTAGAGTTTAGACCAGAGAGATTCTTGGAAGAAGATGTTGACATGAAAGGTCATGATTTTAGGCTGCTTCCGTTTGGAGCAGGAAGAAGGGTTTGTCCTGGTGCACAACTTGGTATCAATTTGGTGACCTCGATGATGAGTCATTTGCTTCACCATTTTGTCTGGACACCGCCTCAAGGGACTAAACCGGAGGAGATTGACATGTCTGAAAACCCTGGACTCGTTACTTACATGCGTACCCCTGTTCAAGCCGTTGCAACGCCTCGATTGCCTTCGGATCTGTACAAACGTGTGCCTTTCGAGATGTAAATGTCTCTCTGATCTACCTTACGATCCTGATGATGTTTTTGCTGTTGTTTGTAGACATGTTTCTTTTTGGTTTATCATTGAAAACTTTTGGATGAGACTAGTTGTGCCAATCGTCTCAAGGACAAGCGTGATTGAGATTACAATCTTTGAATCGGTGATATGTTGTATGGAAACATAAGAATCAACAGAGCAAACAGACAAAGAACTTTTCAGGATAATAGAACAAGTTAGCTATACATTACACACACACAGTGGCCCGGGACCAAGTTATCTCAGGCACTTTTATTTTCACAACATTTAACAAAATAATTTGTAGACATATACAAGGTCAGTTGTTTTACCTTTGAGGAAATGAATTTCAAGAAGAGGATTGTTATACTCCTGTAACTGCTTGAAATTCATCCATGGCTTCACCCACACTTTGGCTTCGAAATTCTTAATCTGATCACCTTAGTTTGTTTCTAGGGTTGTGGTACATCGTTCCTACAACTACCTGCTCTTTTGCTTTTATAATCTTCTTGAACTCAAGATTCTTGCTCTATACTAACCCGGGAAAAAACGACACCGTCAGACAAAGATTCTTATCATCAAATCATTCATAAACCAGAAAACAGAAAATTCAATAAGTTCTTCCTCTGTTGTTTATTATGCTCTTGGAAGGCAAATGAGCAACGTTAAGCATAAAATGTGGTTGTGCTTTCTTGTCAGGAACGCATTCAAGTAATGTACTCAAGTAATGTGCTCCTAAAAAATTGTAAGCTTACATAGCAGGAAATAATCAATCTGGTTTGTTAGTGGATCAGTAATACATTATATGGCTTGGCTTGATATGTATATTTGTGCGGTTGTAAGTTTCGACATTAGATCTGAAAGGGTTGACTAGCATCCATCCCAGTACCTAAAAAGGCCGTTGATGTGTTTCTGCCTGCAGTAATGATGAAGGCGGATAGAGACTTTGAAAACTAAACAATCCGAAGCATATTATTTGGCCACAAAAGTAAAATCAAAGTGAGGTTTTATGGTTGGTTATTAAAACTATCCCTGCTAAGTGATCTCTTGAACCAATCCACCAATCATGCCTTGTAGACGAAACGAGCAATTTCGACAACAAGGGAATAATAGTCTGCCAATAGAGTTGCAAAAACGTAATAAGATTAGATTAGTAGCATTAGATAAGAAGGTGACATCATATGAGATGAAGGGGAAGACAACTTACCACATAGGCATCAGGGCTGTTACCAATGTAAACGGCACGATGTGTGTGATTTACATTCATTTGAGAGCGTTCCTAACACATGAAAACGGTATGCTTTCTACGAGGTTACTGTTGAAACTGCGAAATTGGGTAATTCCTCGTCGTCATCATCACTCCTTTGTTCTTCCTGCGGAGAAAATGGTGATGGACATTGTGGAGCCAAACACCTGCACCAGTGAATCGATTCCTCTTCTTATTCTTTCACTCTTCTCTCCCCAATCGCTAATGGTACTGTTCCTTCTCTTCCCCTCTACCTCTCTCTCCAAATTCTCCGTTGAATTGAATTCGATTTGTCTGGAGAAATTTTCAGGATCAGAGAGTGTGGTTTACGAAACGATTCTATATGGCCGGAAAGTAGCGGCGAAGAAGCCTATATTGTCTACTTCTGATGACATTGACATGTTCCACAGACATTTGCAGCTCTTATGGTCTCTATCACTTGCTCCTTTTGAATTTCTTTCATTTTTGCACAATATTGATTTCCTTACTTTGTTTTTGATTGGTGAAAAGAAATCTCGATCATCCAACTGTGGCTAAGCTATTGGCAGCTCATGCAATGCCTCCCAGTCATATATTCATTCTTCTCCAGTCACACGATTTCTTTCTTCAATATATCTTGCATTGAAGAAAGAAATCGTGTGACTGGAGAAGGTGGACATATTGAATGGCTGGTTGACACATGGAGAGTTGCTCCGGCTGGCCTTTAGGTTTGGTCGTTATGAACTTGATAGACTGAAAACGGTATCAAACTGACAAAGATTAGAGGTTTGTCCAGTTTTTCAAAAATTCAATTAATCTTGCCTTGTAACAGGTTACCCGGTCGATAGGAGATGATGACCTGAAGCCAGCTGTAACCGCATAACCAGAGATTAGCGAGACCATTCTATCATCTGACGATGAGTTCTTGGTAAGTTTTATCTTAATTTCGTGTCATATTTATGAAACTTTGGTTGTTTATTTGCCGGTTAAGAAAAGTAATAGGTTGAAATTTGTAGGTAATGGCAAGTGACGGGCTCTGGGATGTGGTGAACGATGAGGAAGTTATTGGTATAATCAGAGATACTGTGAAAGAACCTTCAATGTGCTCCAAGAGATTAGCAACTGAGGCTGCAGAGCGTGGTAGTGGCGATAACATCACTGTCATTGTAGTCTTCCTGCGGCCAGTTTCTACAGCTGAAAGGATTTTCTAGTAGCCAAATCTTGCAGAGTGTTATTCAACATGAATCTTCTTTATATTTAAATTAGTTCCTTTGTGTTACCATGCTTCGACATTCGGCATTTAAGCTTGTGTTATTGTCCCACAGTATTACATTAGAGTACATAGAACATGTGAACTTAGGGGGAAACTTAACTTGAGTGTATATATTCCTGATTACATCAGTTACGGTTACAATTGTTTATTCTTTTTATATAGAAATTTATGGTACTTAATGTTACAGAACAACATGATACAATAGGGGATCAGAAAGAAGAAAAATAAGAAGTATTGGAATGGACGGCTTAGTCTGCTCGTCTCATTGTCCATACGCTTTCTAAGGTATTAGTAGTTAGCCTAAAGCCTGCACTATGGTCATCTTGGCAGTAATGCACGCTTGTACCTATATTTAAACACCTGAAAGTTAACCTTCTGAGATTTCATCTCTTTGGTTGTCGTTTGCTTGTCTTCTATTATTGTTTGCCTCAAATTTCGCAGGAGCATCCTTATCTTGGAGTTGGCCCTTTGCCCAGTGCTTCTTGCAAAAGTGTCTGGAAGCTCTGCAGGAACATATCCCATTCAACTGTTGTCATGTCCCCGAAAGAAACACCTTCTGATTCATCTTGTTTCACACAGACCGGGAGGCTCTTGCTCCTCATGGTGCACCTGTCCTTCTTGTCTCCTCTCGTTTTTTCTTTTGCTTTAACAGATGGTTTCTCATGATGAGTAGTCCGCTGGTTTTGTGAAGACAACAGCGAAGCAGGTACATTGGCAGGAATGGAGTTTGCACGTGATTTTCTTGGAACCAAAGGTGGTTTAGATACATGAAAGACCTCTGAAATCTCCGCTTCAGATGGGGAATCTCCACAAACACTGTCAAACTTAAACATTCCACACTCTAGCTCCACGTTCACTTCATTTCCTTCGTGACTAAAGTCATTGTCTTCACCAGTTATGCCAACTATGCTTGCTTTCGCTTTGGTGCAGAGGGTCTCCAACAGACTGAAACTCTCTTCACTCCTGGAGAAATCCCGAGACATCTTCTCACCTATCTCCGCGAGACAAAGCCCTGTAGCTGCAGCTTGTTTTAAGAAAACGGTGCAGACAATGAGGACCCTGATAGCAGATTCTGGCAAAGAGTGTAGTTCAGTTCTTAGAAGTTCTGCATCTTTGAAAGGGTCGAGATTGGATATATACTGCAGTTCAGTGTCAGTGAATGGAACCAAAGCTTGAGGCCAGTTTAGCCATTCAAAGTAAGGATCATCTAGGCATTCAGGGAGGCAGAGACCATGATCAATAGGCACAAGCTCAGCGGTCCCAAGTCTATTATAACCTTCTTCTTTTTCACATCTCTTCACTAGCATATTTCCAGCATGTCTATCAAGGTTCAGCACTCTCACATCAAGTATTCCAATCCTATGAACCGAGGTAACCGTGAAGCTTCCTGGACCCAATTCTCCCGCGTCAAAGTCATGACCCACAAATCGCTGCAAGGAAGCAACCTTATAGGGCATGGAGGAGAACGAGAAGGCGTCACTGACATGAAATGGAACATGTGAGATGCTAACTAAAGCTGTTGGTGGAACACCAGAGAAGCCTTGGTAATCCAGAAGGTATGCAGCCAACTCTCGGATACCCGTTTCGCCAACAGGAATAGAATGCTTCATTCCCGGTTGCCCGAGCATCAAATTTCCAGACTTTTTAGGATTGTTGAAGGCTAAAGGCTCTTCATCAACTGGTTTAGCCACAGCAATATTATGTCCGTTTCCGGTTTGCAATAGATAAGCACCTCCCAAGCCACTTGGTAAAAGCAAAGGCTGAGCTCCAGAAACCATAGCCATGGTCACCTCAGCTACAAGGGCACGAACCATGGGCACTCTCTGTCCACCAAGAATCTCAATCCGAGGAGCTGAGGTTGCTTTAAGATCTTCCTCCATATTAGCAGACGCAGCTATGGAGAAACAAGGAGAGGATACGCTTCGAGGGATGTAGTCATCTTCAACCGTATGATTAAAAGACTGCGCGAGGTTAGAATCAAGGAATTTGAAGTCAAGGTTGCTAAGGGATTGAAGTCTACATCTTTGTGAAGATCGGTTGAAATAAGGGAACTGGTCACTGAAAGGATCAATAGCCACGGCCATATCCGAGATCAATGTGGGTTTGCAGGTGATGATTATGGTCGTAGCCAAGCAATTCATGCCAAAACTTACTCCTATTATATTTACACAACTAAAAAAAAATCTTTTTTTTTTCAAAAACCTACAAATCAGTTTGGATCTATATACAGCCACAAGATGGTGTGTCCTTTGCTTCGCTTGATTCCATTGTGCCCTTTAAGTATTCGCTCCTCCAACCATGAATCGCCGCAATTTTCTGCCAAAAAAACACAATGAAGAAGATAATTAACATGGAGGCCTTAAAGAATCAACAAGAAGGGAAGATTGCTTGCAGAAGAATCTATCAAACAACGAACCCTGAATACGGATGAATGCATTCAGGGAGAGACGAGAAAGATTGACAAAACAGGGGGGGAGCGTCAGAGACACCGACACTGTCACCGGAAAAAAAAAAGTTTTGTCTTTTTTTTTTTTTTTTCCTGAGACTCCCCTCTTTCGAACGATGCTTCTTTCTCCTTTTCTTTGTTTGGTTTTTTCCTTTCTTCTTCCTTTTTCTCTTTCTTCAACCCTTTCCCTCTAAATTTATTTCTATGCTATAAATGTCTCTTCTTTATTCACGTTTCAGAATCTTCCCGCGGTTTTCGGAGGAAGACGAAAACAAGAGTTTTACTAAAAATAAACAAAGCTGCAGCTACGAATTTTAAAAGCTACGTTCTTATCTACGTTATGGCGTTTACACCGAAAATTAAGGACTTAATTTTGGATAGGAACAACAAATACAGAGTTTGGTACCTTATGGACAATAAAGTCAAGAGCTTGTACTTTCTTCGAGTGATAATAACTAATATGTAACATTTGTGTAACCAGACTGGAAATCACAAAACTTGTTGCTTCATGGGTTTGGCTTGGTCGAACCATTGGCTATACCTTCTCCTTGACACTTGTTCTTGTCTTCACCAGCAGCATTACCAGGAACAGATCTTCCACTGCTCAAAACTAGCTTCTTGATTGTTGATTTCAGGTCTGTGTCTTTCATAAGCGAGTCCAACGTCACGTCACGTGTACTCCTAGGTGCATACAACAAAAAAATTGCATCTCAATCAAAGATAAAACTACAACTGTTCCGAGCGTTTGTCTATTACTATTGCTTACGGTATCTCCAGTAATGTTTAGGGTTTGTTGGGTCATTGATCGTCTCCTCTGTTGCAGGACGACTTGTGTATTCCTCTTTTAGAGCCATCATATCCTAATTGTTCCAGATGAAAAACAAACACCACATATTGTTCTTGAGCCTGACTAAAAGTGCTAATAAATCTGAGGAACCGGACTATGATGATTAATAAATTACCTGAAGAGGGAAAATAGCCCACATTGATGGAGCTTCAACATGTTGCCTCAGAATGAAATGGGTTATCTCTGGAACACACTGACTTGGAGGGATTTCATCTACACCAATCACTTCCTTGAAGTACTTTTGTCTTCTCTCTTCGTCCTCTTCCCACCATGCTCGGAGTGTAGAGCAGTCGTGGCAGGAAGGAGCACACACCAGAGAATATGAAGACATATTTTTGAATAATGCTGTGAATCACTTACCCATTACAAGCTCCACAGGAAATGAATGGAAATATAATACTAGCAGTAAGAGATAAAGACAGATATTCCGAGAAGAATAATCTAACCGTCATATAGTCATAATTAGATGGAATCCCAAACTCTACATCGGACTCACTGGGCATACTCTGAATGCGAAGCCCAACCAACCCCAGTTCTTGCATAACCTGAGTAACTATAAATTTTAGTATATCCCCAACACATGAAAATGTATGATTCTACACAGCTTGTAAAGACAATTTGGATGAATCAAAAGTGAGGACAAGAGATGAAACATACAGGGAGTACACAAGATGGAATGAGACCCAGATCCTCCCCACAAGCCAGCATATTAGATGAATTTAACAGAGCAGGCAAGGTTTTTAAAGCGTTCTTTCTCCATAGATCCTCTTGGCGTTGGAAATAGTAGTCATAGTATAGTCTCTTCAGAACATTTTTGCTGTATCAAAAGACCTTAATCATATTTCTCCATTTGATGAAAAGTAGAAAAATACAGCATAGTATAAAAGCAATCGAGGATCTGTGTAAATGCTCATGAGCGATGTCAAATCAAAGGAACAGGAGCAGACTTATTGATTTGGCAAGTATACTACCGTGATTTGGAAAAGGTTTCGCATGTACCTGTGATGATCCAAATCCTGGAAGCTTGAAGTATCCTCAAGATTAAAGCGAGGATAGAATTTTCTTGCATCCTCTGGATCTTTGATCAGAACAACATTCTAGGGACACAAAATCAACAGAAATAAACAGTTAGAGTACAGAGGAGTCGAGAAAGACATCAAGTGGGAAGAGTTCACTATTGCATGAAAGTTTACCCGTAAAATGTCAAAGACATCACGGCGAATTTTGTCCTCATTTTCTAGCAACAAAGACTTCTCAGCTGATGACTTCAGCCTCGTTGCAATCTTCTTCTCTGTGTTGCAGTCCTCCTTGGACTATAATTAGTGAAAACAAATTAAGAAAGGTCAATACATCCACTGAGAAAAGAATATCACAAAGTTTTTGGCAGAAAAAAGGACTAGACTTGTTTCTTCAGAGTGTTTTCGAATATATAGTGTCGTTCTCCAAAGGAAAACGATCTCTAAATGAGGAATTTCACTGACCTCGTACAAATCCTTCTGAGTTTCATTAAGAAAGTTTGACGCAATAAAAGGCCAAAAATCTCCAAATTTCTCCTGAAGAAACAGAACAATAACATCAATCAACAAAAAAGCAAGGCATTCTTATGAGGTAATGCCTGTGCCTTGAGAACTCACAAACTTATTAAGCTGTGAAGAAAGCCGAGCATAACAAGTGTGATGCAAAAATAACCTTAAGAAACTTCTTTTGGACATAGGGCTTGCTTAATCAGTCAAAATCCCATATTCCCTCCTTTTCCAACTCTTCCTGCATCAGAAGCAGTTTTGTCATTTCTTCTTAGCTTTAAATTAGTTCGTCTGTAGCCATAAGCTTTTAAAAAGTAACCCTCAAAGCCAAGTTCTTTTGAAAAGTAAACATGTAGCTTGTGTACCTGACTTAACGGAATAGATGGACGGAACTTCCCCACTAAACCAGTCATAGCATGAGCTGGAAGGCCCCAGATTCTGAAGAAGCCTAATATATGATCAATCCTATATGCTGTGAAATATTTTCCCATCTGCAAAGTAAGTATGCACTGTGGTTAGCCTTCAGATCTTCAAAGGGCCATGGTTGGTAAGGTACTAATGCCAACCTGTGTTAGGCGAGCACGCCACCAAGCATAGTTGTCTTTTGACATTTCCTACCAGTTATAAGTAGGAAAACCCCAGTTCTGGCCATTTTTGTCAAAATAGTCTGAAGGAGCTCCAGTTGACGTATTCATGCGAAACAGATTCCTGTTAACCCACGTATCGACACTGTTTTTATCAACTCCAATAGGTAGGTCTCCTTTCAGAACGACTCCTCTCTTCCTTGCATATGCTGCTGCTTCTGACAACTTTTGAAAACGGATCCAGCACACAATTTTAGATGAAACATCCACTGACCGACTTCACTTACACGAATGGAATATAACTAGATGAAATACGAATCAGAATATACTCACTTGTACATGTAAATGGTACTGGATGTAGTAGTGGAAGCATATAGTGTTATAGTGCAAGCTGTCCTTGGATATCAATTTTTCAAGCTGTGGCATATGTTATATTAACATGTGAGAAATTATTGAAACTATTCAGATGAAAAAAACATCTGAAAGCTTGTACTAATTCGACCACTGACTTGAACAAGATAAAAGCAAATAATACCTTGTCTTCTGTGTAGTCAGAAAAGGTTCCCCACTGACTATGATCTGAATTCTCGAAAAAGTCACGGAGAAAGCAGAAAGCTGCATATGGTTTCAACCAGCCCTTTCCAAGATAACAAAACTTAGTAAGCCAAATGGAAAACTGAAGTGAGCATCTGGAGCCCTAAGTTCTAAGCAGGCACATATCTAGGGATATGAAGGAAACAATAGCAGATTTTGACGCATACCTCGTTCTCAGAGAAGAATTTCTGGAAAGAGCTTGAGTTCAATGTCTGGTCTTTCTCTAGGACAAAGATCTTCTTGGCAATTGAAAGCTTACTTTGCATGGTAGCCTCATAATCAACATCCTACGCATAACAATCATTAGTTTACACTTGACCTCTGACTATGACAAGCTAACGTATGAGAGACCAGGCATTCAAACACATCAAGCTGATACAGACACGTATAAAAAGACAATATCCTGTTTCTTCGATGCAATCATTCTCAAGAATACAAGAGTAAAAGTAAGAAAAATATGAAACGTCTAACAACGGACGGGGATTACCTTCTTGTCCAGTTCCTTCTTCGCATTCTGAATTTCTTCCTGAAAGAAAACTAAATAAGTCAGCTAATTATTTCTTAGGACTGATTCTTCCAGGATATAATAAATTTGCAAAATTACCTTGATAATTTCAGACAAACGTTCAGAGAGAGCCTGTACTCTAAGATATAATGGATGCAATGCAAACACAGATAACGAGCTGCAAGAGAAGCAGAAAGCCAAAAGAGGGGGAAAAAACAATAAAGGATGAATCAGACTGTTCAATGAGTTGATATGGACATTTGACTAAGTAGGGATTGACATTTAGTCACTAATGATCAGCCAAGTATATGGAACGCAAGGTCCCAAAAATGAACTATTCATGGACTCAGTAGTCAAAAGAGAATAACAACTAAGGTTCTGGAATATTTGTTCCCATCCGTTAAGTGAGTCACATCAACCCTTTTTATTGAACTCGAGCAAAACTAACATACATATAATCCTGACTCCTCATACCTGTAGGGATACGAGTCCCACCACATCTTATGCACAGATGTATCATTTACTGGTAAAAGTTGAATTAGATGCAACCCGGAATCTACAGCCCAGTCAGTAAGCAATTTCAGATCGAGGAACTCCCCCACACCAACATCATCTTCTGACCTCACAGAGAACATGGGAACTGCAACACCAGCACCCCTCCATGGCATTGCCTACAAACAAATTTCTATAATTTTAAGACAGCATTGATCCTTGCCACATCAGGAGCTAGTTCATAGCTTGCCTCTGCTACTTACTCGAAACAAGCCATCTGACATGACAATGTATTCATGTTAACTACCACTGGAGTGACGAGACAGCTCCCGGTTGCCACCAGATTCAAAACCTAAATCACCTTCCTTCTGAACTTTACAGTATCTATATATAAAATAAAAGTTAAGAACACAACACGCAGAAAACATATGAGAAGTGAAGTATAAACTAATTTCAACAGATTAGTCTGGAATAACGTAAAGAAAGGATATTTGATAGGAAAGTCTGCTTTAGGGATCAGGCAATCTGCTTCCCATATGGAATCATTGACATAGTTGAGTCTGAGTCCATTTTCAACTTTCCATTTGCCCAATCTTGCTGGGGTACCTAGAACATACACCTGTACATTCCATAATCAAGGATAAAAAATGATGGCGGCCACCACACTACATCAGACTCAAACATGATAGTAAATAAAAGCAAAGAAAGATAATAGAGAAAGGCTTACCGATGTTCCTTCTCCAATGTCTGGACAACAGATTTTATATTGGACAACAACTGAATCTATTTACATGGTAAAGTCATAACGCAACAAATGTTAGCCAAGAGATCAATCAAACAATCAATCAAAAAGTAGAGAATGTCAGAGACAATGGTGTCAAAGGTTCAAATAAGAAAAAGGATTACCATCTTGATCCGACTTATTTTCAAAGACCCCAAGAGGTTTTTCTACATTCAAATCGCAACTGTGGTGGAAGATGACATCTTTAAATGCGCTTCTAAATGGAAGAGCTTGATCCCCAGTCTGAAAATAAAAGAAGAGAAGATCAATCACAACAGTGCAAACACAAATTACAAAACTTGTATAATCCGCTCGAAAAAGGACATAAAAACCAAACCTGCCAAAGATCACGAAGCTGAACAGAGTCTCCAGCAGTCAATGTCTCAGGCACCACGAGTTTCCGTGTCATGCCAATCTCGGACCTTAGCACATTTTTCAAATCATCGACCACATAGTAAGAGTAGTCACAGCTAAACCCAGGTGGAACAGAAACACAGCCAGTCCAGATGAGATGATCATCCAGCTGGGACGGCTTTAGCAGCAAACCGTTTTTGACAATCCCGGAACCAAGTCCAGGGGCTGAGCCACAAACCAGCAGGCTCTGTCCCCAATGAGTGAAATACGGTATGGAGAAGCTAAGGCTAACCATTGGCTTACTGGACTTGCCCGTGCTCAACGAAAGCGATCCTAAATTCATCATTCTCTATATAAAACCACAAACTTTAACTTACTCAAGAATCAAGAAATCAACAACACACAAGCCATTGGAGTAAATCAAAGTTCAGTGAATTGGTGATCACCTTTGCTTGAACAAAACCGTAAATCTAGAGAGGAGTGGAAGTCTGAAGCCAAGAATTGTTTAAATACTAAAAAATGGCAACTATTTATATTCCTATTTTTCAACTATGGCTTTTTCAGGAAGATATTTTTTTCGTTCAATCGCTCTGCGCCGTTAATTTTTGAGCACCACATGTCTTTATATTTCCAATTTATTCTGACAGTAACCAAGATTGAACAAGCTCATTTTCCTTTATTTATTAGTTAGTTTATCGATCATCTCTAAAATCTAAAATCTTTTAACAAAGCATATAGAAAATGATCAACTTGTTGTTTACATAAACACACAAAATGTACCAGTAACAATTACAATTCTCCATTATTTATGTTGATAAACGAGAGAGAGAGGAAAGAAAGCACAAGATAATAGACTACGTGACTTTTTCTGAGATCTGCTTTTAGTTGTCAAAAGGCCAGCCACTGTAACCCATATGTGATTGTTGATGGTAGTTTTGGTTTTCATCGGTTGTGTCTGAGTTTCTTGTGCTTCCACGGTTTTGACCGGAGCTTGAGCCTGAACCTGAACCTGACGAACGGAATGGCCACAAGGAAGAGAATGGATTCCTTCTTTCTTGGTTGCTCTCACCACTGTTACTACTACTTCTATTGTTTCTGGTGGTGCTTCTGCTTTGACTGCTTGAAGATCCTCTAGCTGATGGTAGCTCTTGGCGACACACCGGGCATGAGTTATGTTGGACCAGCCATGGGACGATGCAGTCAGAATGATAGATGTGGTTACATGGCATCTGTTTGGCTTCTGATCCCAATTCAAATTCATCTTTGCACACCGGACAGTTTGAGTCTGATGACCTAAGATGCCTCTGCGCGATCTTGATGGTTGGCAGTGCATCTATCGATGATCTCGGTGCAGGTGGTGGGCCCCTGCGAGTAGAGCCAGCTGAAAGCTGCTCGAATAGTTCTTCAAGACCAGGACCAAAGAAGTAGTCACCGGTGTTACCACGTGTGATGCCAATGCCAGGTGAGCCGCCATTGAAGAGGGCTTCAACTGCATTGTCTCCAGACAGTCTATAAGGGACCTGACCACCAAATATCAATAAAGGACCTAAACCGGGAAAGTTTTCAGGACCAGAACTGATAGTTCTTCCTCTAATTTCTCGGCGGTTTCTCATTAAGGCAGAGAAAGCGTCCATAAGATCAAAAGTTGGATCGCGTTCTACAACATCCCTGTGAGCTCTAAACATATTAAATGGGCTGGCTTGAGCCACATCAAGTTCTTCAACAAATCCTCTTCCACAATAAGAACATACAGGGTCTTGGCCGTGAAGCCGAACAGCACGCTGGCAACTGTGACACCAGTGAGTATTTCGACTGCTAGACATCCTCAGCTTCTCAGTCTTGTTTCCTTGTATGGACACAAGCAGGACCACACCAATATCAATCCATTCCTTCGAGATCTTGAGAGAAGGTTTTAGCTTATTTGACAGGCCTCAGTTATAAGCCTGCAAAAGTGGATAAAAGTTGGTTATCACTTATCTAAATTTTGCCAAGTAGACAAGCCAGAGATCCTTGTATAATTTCAAGATACAGATATAGGTCATACTTCAATAAACAGATAACAAATTAAAAAAAAAAAAAAACATATGTTCCACCTGATCAAGAATACCAAAATCCAGAAAGGAAATCAAAAAGTTAGCATCAACACTATATTAATAGGTTTGAATCTTAATACACTGGTAAAATCTAGCTCAAAAAAACCAGAACTTGTAATTTTATCTAAAGCATACAACTGAATCATAAATGGTTAGGCACTACAAAATCTAGCTGATAAATTATCACACAAATACTGAAGACAAATACAAGAAGTTCAGAATCACATAAATATCAAATTAAAGACAAGAAGCCAAAAAGCCCATCACAAAAAAAACGCTTAAAAAAAAAAACTAGCCAAGAGGAAATCTAAAGCGCATGAGGCACGGATAGAAACAAATCAAGATGCGGAACAATAGAACTTTAATCGAGTGATCCAATTATTTCAACGCCAAGGTCAATGAGAAGGATACCTCGTCATCTAGAATAATGGATCGAAAGGTGAAGGATTCTGATAGAGACAGGAGAAACCCTAGTTTAGTTTCAGGATTTGGGGGAAGAAGACGACTCTACATGTATCAGTCTAATTAACTCTGCGATCTCTCATAATGCCACGTGTTTTCACTTATCGAATAATATTCAGTTGTTTTTTCCCCAACCATTAAATTAAACTTATTTGACTATTTCTTTTCTTGATAACGTAATTTTTTTTGTTTTGTTTGCCAACTTCCATATATTCATTCATTCATTTAAAGAAGAGGTCCAACAATGGTTATAGTGGTCTCACCGAAATAAGTCTAGATCTTTAAGAGCAACCTCATTAGTGTAAGAAACAATCCATTTAGTAGGAAAATAAACATTACTTAAAAACTTGATTCCAAACCTAAGAATCCCCACAAAAAAATTATCAATACGAATACTTAACCGCTTAGAAACACGTACGTGTATACCTTATTAGAATATATATATATATATATCTTCTCCCATATATACAACCGAGAAGTCGGATTGTGAAAAGACTACACTAATAACAACTATACTTTGGTACCAACAAATAGTAAGATAAAAATACCACGTTGATGTGGTAGACAAGCCTTGAGTAATTCCAAACTGATATAGCAAACATCTTGCCACACATGTCATCTTTGGCGCATAATTTAAGAACATTTTTCAAAGCACATCCGTGAAATATGCCATCTAGAAGTCGGAGGCGTTCACCTTCAAATTCATTGCACTTCCCCCATTCAATACCAAACAGGCCTCAACAAAATCAGCTAATGTACTCGCCATCTCGCATCATCTTAAATTTTTTAATACTAAGTTATCTTCGTGGCCGCCAAACCTAGGTCTGTATGGTTAGACATGACCGTTTTGTCATTTCTTTAAGAAAATAATAATCATCTAAGCATATGTTTCCGAATGTATTTTATCAAATATTTTGGCCCTTTGGCTAATGACCTTTTCGGACAAATAATATGGGCTTTTGGCTAGTAACCTTTTCGGACAAAGGATTGGAGAGAGCAAGAAATTAAAAGCCGATGTTTTAGGATTGGTGAAATGGCTTTAGAAGAGGGAAAAAAAACAGTACATGTTGATGATGTTCCGCTTGTTTCTGGATTAGACTGATTCTTAGTAAACGTTAATATTGAATGCATAAAAATTTATTCATAAATGAGGTAATGAGAGAACGGTTAATGTAAGACTGTATCCGAAAACGACCCTAGATTGTAGTAAAAGTCATCTTCAAGTTCACCTCATTGATTGATAGTTTCTCTTTTTGGTGAAAATATGGAATATTTGAGCTTTTGATCTTCAACTGAAATTTTGGGTTTTGCTTCAATCCATTATTCCAAATTTTACTTTTAAAATATATTCCAATTTTATAATACTCTACGTCAATATTATTTTAGAAAACATTCATTATTTATCAAAATTGTAAATTTAACCATTATTTTATTTTATGCCAAAATATAATTAATGATAACATTGAAAATTGAAATGAAAAGTTTCTTACATAAAAAATTACTTACACAACATAAAAACAATAACAAACTTAACAAAAGTTAATAGATTTTTAAGCATAATCATTAGTGTTTTTCCATAGAATTAATGTATTTCAAATTGTGAAATAAACTAATACTTTTTACTAATATTGTTTATGAGCTAATAAGCAATAAATTATCTACATTTAATTGAAATGGTATGGTATGGTTGTTTTGTTTATCATACTATTTGGCGTTATGTAGATTATATTTCGATTTAATATTCTTCTTAACTGAAACTGATACTTGATATAACTAATATCTTATTTCAAAGCCTTGATATACGTGCATGACCGTGTTTATACTTATTGGTGATAAACTATATATATGATTATGCGTTATGTGATTGTAGACTTTATATATGATGATAATATGTATAGTTTTCATCGGAACCTAAGATTTGAAGCCTATGTACTGCACGAATATGTTTTGTACTTTATACTTTACACTATAACATCGCTGACAAAGAAAGTTGCACTTCAGAAATTGAATTACGGTGTAAAAAACTAGCATAAACAATTCAATTTTACAGGTAAATTTGAAATGTTCTAAAATATAACCGTTCAAGTTCACTATTCGACCCCTCATGCATCTTTATCACACAATTGGACAATACATTGATGTTGATTATAAAGATTTAAAGAAAGTTTGGTAAGTTGCAACCATCCATTTAATCAACATAAAGGTTCTTTTTCATATAAAAATGATTTAAAGTCTCTTTTTCTGAACCTACCAAGTTAGATTCCATGGATAAGAAATGTAGGAGTGATAATAGAATCAATACATGCATGTTCTATAAATCCAATTCCTTTACCAATAATTGTGCTACTTTCAATCCAAAAAATAAAATACTATATTTGGTATCTAGCATTTTGTCTATGTTTACCAACCATACTCGCATGTATCCGTTAATAATTTATCACAAAAAGAAATATCCAACGCTGTAAATCATTTAGTTGATAAATCAACAATCTATAGAGTGAATATATATTATCATTTTTTATTATTAACTTGGGTGATCCTGTCCTCAACACAGTCTGGAGGCAGCTTATTTATATTCTTCTATATTCGTAAACTTGGTATCAGAAATTTTTTTTTAGTTATATGTATATTCACGAAACATAATTTTATTATAAAAAAAACTGTAAACATTAGGCTCTTTTGAAACGGCTATGTAAAATGGTGGCTATTAAACCACTACTACCTATTATTTAAATATTTACGCTCATCACAAGATAAAGAACATGATCCCCACAAGAGAAATATAAAAATATAATTTAAAAATAAATGAAACAGGCGTGTAATGAAAGGTTGAGATAATTAAACAAACATAGAAATTTAAAATATTCTTTGCTTAAGCTTAAAATAATATTAAAAAGAGGGACTAAACGAAATAATGTTCGTTAAAGAATCACAATAAGATTAGCCCAGGAGGAGTTAGAGTAGGAGTAGGACCCCACAACAGCGATGCACACACAAAGACCCGACGGCGCGTGGATTAAAAACAAAAAAAACGAGAGCGCGTCGTCGCTTTACAACGAACCAAAGGCGGACCAGAGAGTGTCGTCGAATTATAAACGTTTAATATATTTCTTCTTTTATGCATTCTTTAACGATGATATTGATGGCGTTAAAGAAATAGAGAGATAAAGAAATGATGATCAGTCAAGAGAGCTGTTTTTGGGAAGAGAGACAGGTCTCACAAGACTATTACTAAAGGTCTCTCCTTTCTTCTTAGCATTTTTCTTTGAGCATTTCGTCTGTCTTCACGCTTTTTGCAGAAGACTAGAGACTCTTCTTTTTCTTTCTTTCTTCTTCTTCTTCTTCTTCTTCTTCTTCTTCTTCTTCTTCTTCTTCTTCTTCTTCTTCTTCTTCTTCTTCTTCTTCTTCTTCTTCTTCTTCTTCTTCTTCTTCTTCTTCTTCTTCTTCTTCTTCTTCTTCTTCTTCTTCTTCTTCTTCTTCTTCTTCTTCTTCTTCTTCTTCTTCTTCTTCTTCTTCTTCTTCTTCTTCTTCTTCTTCTTCTTCTTCTTCTTCTTCTTCTTCTTCTT